>VCAZ01000122.1:905783-995783 GCA_005784505.1 Bagarius yarrelli | reverse complement strand
TCTGTAACAAGAAAAGAAAATTACAGATTTAGGGGTTTTTTTGACCTGCTGTATCTGCTCTGATGGAGGAAATGAATGAAAAGAGCTGCTCCATGTTTCCTCCTTGTTCTCTTTTACAACTACACAATGCAGAGATGCCGGTGAAGAACCCAGAGAATTAGTAGTGTAAGGTACCAAAAGTTCTAAAAATATACCGTCATGCAGGTTTTATAATAATAAATAAATGTTGAGAGAATAACGATAGATAACGAGGAAGTGAAAGGGGGGGGGAGAAATCGGGGGGAGCAGGGTGTGGGGGTGTGTTTCAGTTCCTCATCCTTTGCGAATCTGAGTGCTGTTTCTTAAAATAACTAAAGTCTATAAACTTGAGTGATCTGCACACCTGCACGTATGGAAACACTTCAACAAACACAGGAATCGAAAGGCTTGTTTTGCATGAGGATCTAAATCTTACCGTTACATGTGTTTATCTTCTTCAGGGGCACCGCTATCGGGGTGTGATTCACCAAGCTACCACTGTTGGGCCCCTGAGCAATGCCCTTAACCCACTAATTGTTCAGTTGTATAAAAGAGATCAATGTAAGTCGCTCTGGATAAGGACGTCTGCCAAATACTGTAAATGTAAATTAAGTGGGTGGGTGGGTGGTTAAGTGGTGGCTCATGGTTGAGGTGTTGGACTACCATCTTAAAGGTAGTGGGTTCAATTCCCAGCTCCACCAAGTCACCACCATTGGGCCCCTTAGCAAGGCTCTCAAGAGATAAATGTAAGTCGCTCTGGATAAGGACATCTGCCAAATACTGTAAATGTAATAAAACAGATCTATGGTGGCCCCTAAAGTTCATGGGCCCTTAGCATTGTTTAATTATTTTTTTCTATTAAAGGGTTATACGTTACGCCTGAAAACACGTTTGCAACTCTACTGTACAAACCTTATTTTTCTTTGCTTTCTGCAAATCCGCCAGTAGAGGGAGGAATAGATTTATATTTAAAGTGACCGCCAGATGTCAGTGTTGCTTTAAATCAAACGTTTGTCTCACTGGCGTCCAAAATAATATATTTGTGTGAATATTTGGTGTGTTTAAGCATAAATGTTTGCTAATATGTACAGTTCAAAATGTGCAAAAGTTTGCACACCCATTAGACATATAATAATTGATAAAGTATTATTTAATTTGTGTGTGTGTGCGTGTGATACAATTATCATTGCTAATCCTTACTATTATTTTATTATTTTGAAGTCTTTAATTAGTCCAGCTGTTTAAGAATGAAGCTAAACAAAGATAGGTAAGGTTATATAAGGGTCTATAAAAAATTCTCTCTAACGTAGAAAGAGAACAAAAGATCAAAAGATAACATACCAGATAAAATTGGCCTCTTCCGTGTCGTAATTTTACAGAGTTCTTGACTGTAATATTGAGATGATTAGCCAGTTTGTTGACCTCGTACAGTACAGCACACGTACAGTGTACAAACGGAAACTACAGAGTAAAGTTTAATTCCGAAAGCTGCTCATTTAGACATTTGTGACCTGAATGAAGATCTGAGGAAGGTTCACTTTGTAGGGTCAGGATGTAGATGTAGGATATTTTTTATCTTTGTTTTGTTCACACTTTCTATACAACTAAAAAGACTACAATAACCAGAGTTAAGCAGTGGAACCTTAGTTTTTAGGGTGTTAGACTGCTGAATAGAACGTCATGGATTCAAATTCCCAGGACCACCAAACTGTCACCCTCGATCAAGGCCCTTAACCCTCACCTGCTCAGTAGTATGAAAATAAGATCCTTTGGATAAGGATCTGCCAGAACGAAAATGTAAACTAACATTTTTTTTAAATATGAACCCTAGGTTCTGGGTTCGATTCCCAGGCAGGGGCCTTTCTATGTGGAGTTTGCATGTTTTCCCCGTGCTTGCGTGGGTTTATTCCGGGTTCTCTGGTTTTCTTCCACAGTCCAAAAACATGTATGTTAGATTGATTGGTGATTCTAAATTGCCAATAGGAGTGTGTGTGTGTGTGTGTGTGTGTGTGTGTGTGTGGCCCTGTGATGGAAAACCGGGAGATATATTCTAATCCCAAAATGTATGTAAGTATGATTAGTGCTATACCCTGTATCATCATCTTCATCATCATTATCATCATCTTCTTCTTCTTCTCCTTAATGATTATTTCATTATTGTTATTGTTAATATGTGTAGTCAAACGTGCATGATTTACATGTAGGAAGTGGTAGCTCATTGGTTAAGGTGTTGATTGAAAGGTTGTGGGTTCAATTCCCAGCACTACCAAACTGCAACTAATGGGCCCCTGAGCAGGGCCCTTAACCTTCGACTGCTCAGTTGGATGAAAAATCAGATAAATGCAAGTCGTTTTGTATAAGAGCTTGTGTGTGTCCTTGAAGTAGTGGAATGTCTGGTGGATTTGACCTTGTAATGACATTGCACTAATCTTCATTAATAAAATCGATGATTTATTTAATTAATTTAAAAAGTTATCAGAAAACATTGTATATATATATTCAGTTTATTATTTTTAATCAAATGATGTCTGTTTAAACCGGTAAGATTAGGGTTAGTGTCAGATGTAGACAGCATCATTTTAAGATGTTTTAAAGCAGACTGAGAGTGTGTATGTGTGTGTGTGTGTGTGTGTGTGTGTTATAACCGCTGCCGTCATCAAAACACAGCTGCCGATTGGTTATCATTGCATTAGCGTCATCTTCTATATTCCCACACTGCCATTCATGAATATTCTGCCATTTGGGGGCGTGGCCTCGGCGCAGGTCCACGCCTCCTGTATAAAAGGGAAGTCTGGCGCGCGCGACGGATAGTGCCGGTGCACCGTGGAGATGAGTGAGTGACGACTGCACTTTAACACCTGATCTCCTCTAAAGCCTTTTCATCCTGCCGATTAATTTCATCGCGCTGCTACAAATTCATGTCGTGAAGCTCTTCATGACTGCCTGCTGTCCTCAGGTGGACCGGTATGTCCCTCTAATGATTTCCCTTTAATATTTGATGCACTATAAAACACAGTGTTTAATTTGTTGATTTATTTATTTATTTATTTTTATTTTTATTGACAAAATTTAAACACTAAATAAATAAATGTCCTGTTTTACATTTACTGAAATAAACTAAAGTTTAAAAAAAAAAAAAAAAAATCCAGGTTAGTCTTTAACCAGCATTTCTGATGACTTCATCCTAAATAACTAGCTAATAATCATCTAGTGCACTAGGGTTTAGTGTGCAATGTAGTGCACTCAAATTGTTGAGTAAAATAGGACTAAACCTTCGTTTCTTACACCTGGACACTAATTGTAACAAACACTGGCACTTATATTTCTTTTAACCGTGACAAATTTTACAATTTATCAGCTATAGAGACTCGAATGGTTGTTGATTGGAAGACCAGGAAGACCTGGGTTCAAACCCCACCGCCATCAGTCTGCCTTTTTTAGGTCCTTAAGCAACCCTTCCGGCTCCAGGGGCACTGTATCATAGCTGACCCTGCTTTACCTTTGGAAACATTTCAGTCTTTCCATAGATCTCGGATTAAATAATGTACCCCAAGTGACGGTACTCTGGATGAGACGGTAGTCCATCACGTCAATCACACACGGAGGCAGGTTTCGATTAGCATGGTTGTGGGAAGAGAAGCTGGAGCAAGTCAAAATAAATGCGTCTTTTATATAACCTGAGATCAGGTACGAACTGGCAACGTGTGCACCAAGACGTAGCGCTTCTGCTGAGATTGTGTTTCCTGAACTTTTCTCCAACAGAACACACGTTTATATTATTATCATTCCAACTTCATTTCTTCTATTTCTTCTTCTTATTTCTTCATTGATCATTTTTAATATGTGAAGTTGGACCTGGAAGACCAATAGCATAGCATTTAGAAAAAAAAATCGCAAATATTTATTGAACAATGGGATGTCTTGTTGGTTTGACACGTTTTAACAAGATGTGTTTTTTTTTTTTCTTTTACTTGAATTCGAAAATGAAGGCAGTTTTAATGACTAAACTTGGTTGTAAATTCACTGGAAGTTTCACAGCGGTAATTCCACTCTGATCCTGCGCTGCGGCCAATCTGAGTCATTCAATTGTTACTTACGTTCCTAGTCTTTGTGAAAGGTCATGTTCCGTTGTGTGGATCTGATCTGCTAATGTGTTTTATAAAACAAAGCTCTGAAGGAGATTCGTACTGAATCTAAAGTACAACCCTAGAGTCATTTTCCTACTTATTAAGACGGGGCAAAAACTTTTTTGAGGCATGTTCAGAGGAAGAAAACTTAACAATTGGTTAACCTCGTTCTATTTGGATATGAATTCCATTCTACTTTTCTTCTAATCATTTTTTTGATGATCTAAACATCTCCGCCGCCTGAGCTCGTCCTCACCTGATCTTATTTTAATGCATAAACTAGTCACCACATGCTTTAGCGAAAGGGAAGCAACACTGGACGTCTGTTAACAACAACACTTCCTTACTCATGTCGCTCTGGCATCGTTTAATCTTCTATTACCCCAGTTGCACTTCTTTGCATCATGAACAGGATGCGTTCACGTGACCTCTTTAATAGAACCTCAGAGTTTCTTTTTTCTCTGTGTGCATGTATTGTTTTCCTGCAGTCGCTTGCAATAGCTGGTGGGTTTTTTGCACAAGCCCTTGATCTCTTCTCTTACAAAAGCCTTGTGTTTCCTCTTAGTCAGGTTTGAGGAAACGTTGGTGATCTTGAAGATGTCTAAGCGGTGGTAATGTTCATTGATTTCAAGGTTGATTATTTTTTTTTTTAACTATTTATTAACCCAGTATAAGCTGATACTATGTTAGCCTAAAAAGTAAAGGACATTGTGGTGAGGAGACAAGATGGTCTGTTTCTTTTCCAGCAGTGGGTTTAGGCTCAAACATATAGTTAATCTGAACAAACGAAAGTATTTATGTTCCTTATTGAATAGAGCCTTGGAAGAATAAACAATAATTTAGATCCAAAATTGGCTTCAAGCTTAAACAACCAAGGGATAATTTGGGCTGGTTTGAACTATGGGTTCAAGAGGATACAAATTAGACCTAAACTATTGTCAATACACACGGCTGTCCCACAGTGGTTACACTACTATACTTTAATGAGGGTGGTCAAGAGTTACATCACTTATTGATTTGTCTCCTTATTGATGTGACATGCTTTCATTGATTTCATGAAGAACTTTTGTCTTTGACTTAACTGCAGTTCTTCTGGTCCAAACTAAGCTTCATCAATTTCCTTTTTTTTTTTGCTTTTAATTAAGAGGACCGGTTTAAGACTAAATCTGTTAAAACAGCAGTTCTTCTAGTGGTAAACGTTATATCTCACGGTCAATTCCTTTAAAAAACAGCTTTTTAAAATTCTTTCCTGACTATTTACAGATGTTCTGTTTTTATTTGTAGCACCAGCTTGCTTTTGTTTTTCTAAAAGGGAAGATATGAGTTGGATAAGGTTAATTTATTTATTGTTAAATTCTGGATTATGACAGGTTTTGCTGATGTTTTAGTGGCATAAACCCAGAAAATATTTCAGAAAGTTCGGTCAACCCCCAATTTCTAAGCCCGTGTTTCCATTTGGCTGCATTAAAAGCAGCTGCCTACCAGGTCGCATTCCTGTTGCTTTGGACCACAGCTACATCCTCTATTTTTATTTCCAAACCCCAAAAATATGACTGGAGGAACAAGAAAGCCCAGTTCTAGCTCAATGCCTGGAGTCAAGTCTCCAGTTTAGGATTTCGTTGATCTCTGCATAGTCTTGCTGTTGATCCTGTCATTGTAAAGGCTATCTTGGGTCACTAGCCCGCCTAACCCCACTTGCTTATGTTCTGTGTCTCCTTGGCACGCTTAACGATACATCCCTGCATTCTTTCCTGGTCTTTTGCTTGCATCTGATAGTCCGTTTTTACTTGGCAAGCATCATCGACAGTGTCCGCTTCCGTCCCCCTGGCTACAACGCTGACAACTCAGATATACAGCCACAGCAGATGGGAAACAATGCAAGGTATGCGCAGTCTATCCTGCTTAGTCTAGTGATGCATTGTGGGTCAGCAAGGCAGCGGTTCTCTTGTTTCATTAGGGCTTAAAACAGAGTCCTGAATACGACAGAAAGTGAGGTGTGGAACATGATGATAATGATGTTGATGGTATACTAATTTAGACCTTTTGAGACTATGGAGAAAAGTTAAATAGGAATGAATTTATAGCAGAAGGCTACCATTCAGCCACCAACCTCCGGTAAATGCAGGGGAAAATTTGGCTTGTTTTGTAGACATTTGATCACAGCCCCAATATTGTTTTGTTTCGATAGTTCAGCGCATGAAGGGACTTACCAGTGAGTCACAAAGACTTTGCTTTTTTTTTATTCCAACAAACATCCTGAGCCACTCAGGTTCGACTAATCCGCCATGCTGCTTCCTCCCATGGTTCCTATTAAAGAGGATGAAGAGATTTGGATGGCAGGAAGGCTTCAGTTCAAATTTGCATCGCTGTAGCATCTCATGTCCCGCATAGAGATTAAAGGCAATTTAATAATGCTTTAATAATGCAGCTGGAGGAGGAGCGTGGCGAGGATAACACTGGAGATTTCCAGTCTCAGAAGTGTTGGCACTCACTTGATCACATGATATTACTTTAATCCAAGATACACTTTGTTATACACGGTGCATCATGTGACTAGCCATAAATTCGTGCCAGCTTCCAGAACCATGCAAATGCAAAGCAGCTGCGTCCAAAATTGCAGTGTTTGACTAGGTCCCGGATGATCTACTATTTCCGCAGCAGATTTTTAAGTATGTTATACGTTTATGGTATCTCACGACCCTACGACGTGTCATTTCATCCATAATTAGCCTATATGCTTTAGTTTGCGATTTGGGACGCAGCAGGTATCTTGAAAAAAAGAAAGGATAACTTTTCTCAGCGCTAATGTGTTCTATCGGTTCTTTTTGACTTCTTGACTGGGTTATAAAAAGCCATTTATTCTGCACTTTAAGATATTTATGGTGCTATGGCAACGCAGATGACTTTTCAAAGGCTTGCATGTTTCGTCTAGTTCAAACTGCCGCACTTTCTCCCGCTTTCTCGTCTTCCTCTCGCCTGCTTTTGTGTTTCATTAAAACGATGTTCTGTTATTCTTAGCCGAGCAGGATGTTTATGTGGCCTCAGAGATGAAATATGGCTGACAATGCTTGAGTGTTTTAGATTTCAGACACACATCTGCACAATCAGTGAACATTCATTATGTCTGTGCTCTCTCTCTCTCTCTCTCTCTCTCTCTCGCTCGCTTTCCGTCTGTCTGTCTTGCTTCCTCTGTTGACTTCTCGTTTTATTTTATAACAGCTGGAATAAGACAACATTTACATTTAGTAATAAATAGAGCAGATAATCGTAAATTAAAAAAAGGGAATGTTTACCACTGCATCCTAATTCATGATGCGGGTCATGATACTTTTTTCCTTTTTGTGTGCGTTTTTGTGCATTTCTGATTGTTTGGTTGTTTTTATCATGTTTTAGCAGATAGTTAAGCATGATTACATCATAGCAGTGCTGTCAAATTCAGTATTTTGATTGGTCAGATGGTCTTGATTAGTTTTCTACCCCTGCATCTTAATACGTTCTTGTTACTATAGCAACAGCTTCCACAAACTAAGCTGATGGGCTGAAAAAGCCATAAATAATTATAAGCTTTGTGTAAAAATAAGATAAACAGATTGTGATCTTGCTATAACATAAGCTTAAAAGATTAAAGGTTATCAGGACGGACTGGTAAATCTAAGGTCCTACTTGGAACTCTGTACCAGATACTCTATTATTTGCAGATAAATGTAATCTGGACTCCTATAATTCTCTCTTTTATGATAAAATCTATATTGCTCAAATATGCAAATTGGGTTATGCCTTAAATCCCACAAGCCCCTCCCACACCCACATTTCCCACATTGGATTTTGTTTTTTTTGGGTTTTTTTTTTTTGCTTTAAAGAACAGAAAGAATTTACATTTGCTGTTGGCACATTTCTGTAATCAATCAGTTGACCCACATAATCGCTCTTTGGTTCAACGATGTCTACAGCTCAGGCATTTATTTTCCTGTGACCTCTTTGCAATGCCTTAATGCACCGGATTTGCTTACCAGAAGCAGGTCAACGTCTGTAATCCGTGGATTTGCCTCCCCACACAGTGAGAACAGAGCAATCTGGTGGCTTTTATTTAGTTGGAATGCGATAAAGGGACAAAATGACATTGCTGCCATGTCTTGCTGAATGATTAACGTCACAAGAAAACTGGTTTCGCCAAGATTAGTAACCATCCTGTGCGATGTGTGATGAGATTTATCCCGATTCACTTCACCGGTTCTTTCTGTGATATGTCCTCCTGCTGGCTTTATCTTATCGCATCTGTATCAACATCATGTTTCTTAATCAATTATTTCAGCTTAAGCAATTAGATAAGTTGAGTTTTGCCTATTGTAACTGATAAACAATAAAATCACTTCAGATTATAAAAATGTTTTTTTTTGTTTGTTTTTTTAATAGGGCTGCAATTATTTTAAAGCAATTAAATCATTCGGAGGTAATTATGCTTTACTGCCGTGCCGATTTCAGAGCTGCAGCATCTACCTGGCTACGACCAGATGACCGAAAAATAATTTGGATATTTGGTTTAGTTTAAAAAATTTGCTCACACTATTATCACACACAAATTGTGCTACAGCGCCACTCTGGTTCAACTATGCTATTACAGGCTCTTATGTAACATCAAACGACATTTCGACAAAACGATTTTTTTTCAATAATGTCATCATCAATAATGTTGACTAATCGTTTCAGCCCTAGAATAACATATCCACTATTCTATTTGCTAACTTCCTTATTCACTTGTGCCCTCACTGTTCTGTGCCAAAACTGTATATTGTATAGTTCGAAATATATATATATATGTGTGTGTGTGTGTGTGTGTGTGTGTGTATTTTACAGTTTATTGTGTATAGACTGAATTACATACAGCCTCGTTATAAGAATTTCAATAATGCTGTAAAAATGATGAAATAAAAGCCTATTGGGCGGTGCCTAGCAACAGTAAGGGGAACTAAATCAAGCAATCTTCATGGATTTTTTGGTAGATAACTTTATTATGCTTTAGAAGTGTTAAATGTTCATTTTAGCTGCTATTGAAACTTAAAACATCATAAAGTATTTTAAGACCGTATCTGTTTATAATCAATTTAGATCTTAATTCGTCCAGTTGGAACAAGAGATGGCCAGTTTCAGGCTCTCCTCATCCCATGCATTTCTAAATGCTGGAGTTTATTTAGCTGGGTCCATCGTACGTGCGTACGTGCGTGCGTATGTTTGTGTGTACTTGCCCACACTGACCACTACACTGACAATCTTTAAATAGCTAGTGTGAGAAAGCAGTCCGAGCCCAGTCTCAGCCCCTACAGGAATAGATGGTTGTAACGCCGAACTGTAAAACTGCTTTTAGAAGGTCATTTGTTTTATTGTTTTTTGTTTCGCCAAGCGGTCTTTGTGCAGTTTGTACACCATCAGTAAATTGTGCTCAGCAGGTGACCCAAGCAATGACTTTTCTGTTGAAGAACCTAAATGGAAATGTCCCTCTTAGATCTTCACTTGTCTGATCCATGCAGTGTTTTCCTGCACAGCCACAACTGTTTCAGAATGACTGCTTTAGGCACGTACTTGCTTTGTGTGTGTACACCTATAAATATATACACATATAAAACTGCACACACTAGTATGTGAAATTGTACGCATTAGCCTTATCGTGGTAGAACACTTGCTGCTTGTGTCTGTGGTGTGACCAGAATCATAGGATGGGTAAGGTAGAATGTGTGAAAACGTACTGTATATGTATATATATGTATATATATATATATATATATATATATATATATATATATATATATATATATATATATATATATATATATACATATATATAAACCTGCCATTTTTGGTTAGATGGATTCTAGAGTTCCTGAGTTGCTAAACAGTGGCAGCTTGGTAATGCTGGGATCCTTTGGTCAGAAGGTAAACACTTTAACCACCAAGCTGCCGCCTTCCCAGAAATGTATTCCTCCATTTGTGGCATTTGGCAGATGCCCCTCATCCAGAGCAATTTAGATTCATCTCTATTTTTTTTTATCTAACTGAGCAGTTAAGGATTTTGCTTAGGGGCAGTGGCAGCTTGGTGGTTCTCACCTTATATTACCTTTTCCTCAAGTGGTGCTTGGTTGGTTCCTGCTGCTTCTTCTGGTAGAATACTCTGGCACCCTACAAACACATTAAATCTTTTCTTCGTTCTAAAAGATTCTGGGCAAATTAGTGGAATGGCGTGCTACTGTAGGTACTGTATGATGTATCTGTAGCTATGACTCGAGTAGCCTTTCTGATCTAAGCTTTGACCTGTCTGTGTGTGTTAACAGCTCCGTGTTTGTGCCGTGCCGTGAGATGACCGACGTGATGATCAGCAGCACTCCGGTGGAAGATATACGGCTCAGCCCAAGCAAAGACCGCCTCACTTTCCAGGTACCAATTTCGATCCAGCTTTGACCTTTAAACAGCAAAAAAAATCAGAATGACCTCCACAACCCTTTTTTTTTACTGCAACAAATCACTAGTTGCTTTCACACCATGTCATATTGAGATTTTTAGACCAGGCTTTTCATTGTGAAAGTGGAAGTGGCTGCTTTCCAAAATAAAAGGGGGGGGTTACCTCTTTTATATATACATATTTTTAAATGTTAGCACATTTACATAATTTCTTTGGTTTAGGAGTACACAAGAACCCACTGGCTCAACGGTACCCATCTGTACTGAGTAAAAGCAGTGGTTTTAACGGTTACAGTCACAACAGAAAGTGCCTATTTCTTCCTCAGCATATGCTAGGGGGTGGTGTTTTCTATTTTTTTAATCCATTAACATATCTGTTGTGCAGGTGACTAATGTTGACCTTTAGATACACCTGCATTGCGTCATCTATTCGGCTGTTGGGGGGGGCACCCCTCCCTCCCTCTGAATTCTCGTCTGGTCTCGTCTCTTCCCAGCTGCATTCACCATGGACCTGCTGTTTCTCCCTCTCTTTGGCTCTCTCTTTACTGCACCAAGATACACACTCTTGAGCTATTTTAAGGCTGTGTGTGTGTGTGTGTGTGTGTGTCTGAGAGAGAGAGATAATTGAGGTGCTGAACCATGCATGGGTTTGATGCTGCCATTACAGCTCATATAAAATCTGACAATCACACTGGCTCTCTGCTTTTGCAGCTGAAAAAAAAATTAACCAATATGTTGCACACAGACACCTCATCCTCGGTGGACACGAGCCCTTCTGCCACCACCCCCCCTCTTTTTGTCTTTAAGTTTTAGGTCATATTGTGAGAGAACAGGAAGTTGATGAGACTTTGGATGGAATAAAAAAGCGGCTATTATTACCAGCATCAAACCCTGAAGCTTAAAGTGTTTTATTGCTCTTGTACTACACCAGTTGTTCAGGTTGTTGAATTATATTGGTTAAAAATGTGTGCTGGTAATGCTAGTTAGAACGATTTTTTTTTGTTTATTATCTATAATACTAATAAGACTTTATCAGAGCCGGCTCAGCTATCACATCTCACCTTTCACTGACGTCTCATCAGGCTTCTTTTCCCAGACAGTATCCTTTCGCTCCAAGTCACGAACCCGCCAACTGAGCTAAAAATACAACTCGGTCTGTCCGATTCTCAGGCAAATGTAAGCTTTTGGGCATGTTCCACCTCCCAAAGCCAAGAATGATGGATATAAATAAGAAAGCCGAGCGTGCGTGAGAACCTACGTCAGACCAGTCTTGTTCGCCCTTTTCTCAATGTTGTTTTAGTGTTGCACTGGGTTCGCAGGCCACGCACGATCCTTACTCTGCCTGATCTTGTGCTGGAAGTGTTGTAATAGATTTCAGCGTGAGAAGAGTTCCTGTACTTTTGTTGAAGGTTTTATATTGAGGCTGGAATAAGATACCGCTTGCTTCCAAAAAACAAAAGCTGTTTGTTTGTTTTTCACCCAAATGAAACAGTAGCTACGTTTACATAGACACTTTTTCTTCCAATCAGAATGAAATTTCATCAGCTTGTCGAACCCGAACGTTGTGCTTGCATGAATGCTGAGTAAAGTAATAAGGTTGATGTGCGCTGGACTTGCAATCGAATTCGATCTTTTGAACAGTCGTGCGCCATAAGTTATTACGTGATTCGAACGTCATTGCGCCTGCGCAGAAGTTTCTAGTTTAATTTTCAGTCCGATGAATGATTACATGTCCTCTCAATCGGCTTACAAATGATCCTTTACTATCCAAACGATCTAACGAAATTTCAATCAGATTTCACCAATTTATTCTAAATGACCTGTTTACATGTCCCTTCTTTAATCTGATTGTGCTTATAGCTCTATTATAATCAGATGATTAGGGTCCATGTAAATGCAGCTAGTGTCCTGACTCCTACATTATCAGTTTTGTCCTTGACGAACAATTAATTTGGTGATTAATTTAGTTTGAAATGATTGAAAATCTCGGCTGTGGGGAGCGGCAAGATAATTGTGTAACTATATTATCCTCAACACACACCAGTCACGGTGGATTTGTGTTACAGTAGAAAACAATAACGTTCATCTTACTCACTTCTTTACTATACGCAGCTTTTAAACCTTTTACACAATCTGAGCGTGTGTATTGTTGTGAATACTTAATCTTTTTTGTCCTGGAAGACGTCTCAGTTCATCATTTCATACACCGCATAATGTGGAAACATATGCCTTATAAATTGTCTGGTTCTGGAAACTGTTGAAAATTTGACACTTTAATAAGCACAACCCCCCTCAAAAAAAAAAAAAATCAACCCCATCCCAACCACTCTCCCCCCTCTCACCTCCTCGTTTCTTCTCATAGATCTTTCCAGATCCGTCAGACTTCGAGCGCTGCTGCAAGCTGAAGGACCGCCTTCCATCCATCGTGGTGGAGGCGACCGAAGGTGAGGTAGAGAGCGGAGAGCTGCGCTGGCCTCCTGAGGAGTTCCTCAACAGCCAGGATGAGGGAGATGAAGAGGAGGACGAGGACGAGCTGGAGGAGGACGGGAATGTACAACAGGGACAGCAAACGCAAAGAAAGGACTGATTATTAAGCATGCACAAACACACACACACACACACACACACACACACACGCAAGAATCATTTAAGAGTCCTTTAGCAAGAACAGGAGAAAGAGGTGGAAAACAACCAGATGCCGAATCTGATCTCACAGCTGGTGCTAAATTTTAAGCTTTATAAATACGGCCCAATGATTCATTTCAGAAACCCCTCTCGTCCTGCACTCTCGCCTTCACTTTGTAAAAGACATCATAGTCACCCTTCATAACGCGTTCTTGTCTCTCGACTTGTTCTCACACTTCTCCCTGTTCTTGCACACACATCCTTTATCATAAATCATTTTTAAAAATGAATCGTTTGACTTCAGTTCCTGGATTTAACTTTTCTCCAATGTGTGATGTCCTTCTTAAAGGATATATATATATAAACGTTCAGATAATTATACACAGGTAGTGTTTTGATTTCATTTTAATAATCACAAATTCATTGATTTTGGGCGTTAACGATGTACAGCGTTAAGCCGCACTGGTGTGCAGACTCGATCAGTTTCAACTTTTTGGCACTTTCTTTTCCACCGATTTAATCATTTTATTAAGTTTGAGCCACGTGTTATAACACACAGCAAATTCGAGCCTCAAGGCTTATAAAGCACTGACGTTATAAACTGTGTAGGAGAGTAGACTATAGCTATATAGCTATAGTTTAGCCTAGTCACTTTTTCTTTCTTCTTTCTTTTTTTTATTATTGGAACAACTTTCCACTTAATACTGTATGTAAATAATTTTTGTACGCAGTAGCAGTCATTTTCACTGTGAATATCTACATGTGGTAGTTTGTCTTTGTACATAGTTTAGGTTTTTTTTTTTTTTAAGCTGGTTGACGACTAGCACTTCAGTGGGAATTAACAAAAAATCCAAATCAATGGTTTCATAGTAATCCCCCATTTCTGGTTATAAAACTGTTCATTACATTTTAAGTAAAATGATATATTCAAAACCAGAATGTGATGAAAATAATCCTCTTCCCTCAGTGAGGTCACTTTGACCCTGAGAACACGTCCGTACGTTGACGCCAAGTTAAGAATATTTTCATTTTTGAAAGCTCTGGGGTTTTTGGGGTTTTTTTTGTCTACTTCCTGGTTATGTATTTTCTGGTTAAAGGCTTTTGGTCTCGGTCTTTGTGTGTCTGTGTGCAGGTTATGAGGGTCAAAGGGTTTTCAGTAAGTCTAAAGGTCCTCAGTGTGAACCGCCTGTAGATTAGCTCTATATTCTGTGTACAGCTCAGGGAGAACAGCTGCCATCTTGTCCTGTTTTTCCCCCCTCTTTACCTTTTTTTTTGTTGTAAATAAACATTTGGAACATATTTATGAATTTTGTGGTATTTTGTGTGAATGTATAAGGTGATGCTACTAAATGTGGTTCTTCATATATAAAATATAAAACTAGTAAGAACAATTATTAATGTATTATCGTCCAAGTTAAAATATGTGAGGTAAAATGTAAATATTTTACGTATAAGGTGGACTGTTTACCATGACAGGTCGTCTTTTGAGAGTATAGGGGTAATTAAATTTTATTTTACCCTTTTGTTCTTTTCAGCATGTAAAACAAATATTTCAGACGCACATTTTCATTTCCTTTTTGCAGCAGCTTTTAAAAGTGTGGCTTCACTTCCGGCAAAACATTGTGTGTGTGTGTGTGTGTGTGTGTGTGCATGCACAGAGTACATGAATCTTACTGTATTTAGTTGCACAAACCACAACGTGCCTTCCTGCCTTCCCAAACTTACCTAGAGCTTTGCACACTTCCTCTGTACAAGCCGAGGGTATTTGCATTTGCGTGTCTTTGTTTCTTGTAAAACTTCTGACCCCAGGTTAGCTGTCAGCCCCGGGTAAAATGCAGTAGTTACAAAAGGGAAAAAAAGAAATTAGCAAAAGCATTTTTAATGTACTAGTTTGTGGTTTTTAAAACCACACGAGTTACACTGTAAGAAAAAAAATGTTTTGCACTAGTTAACCTGATTTTGAAGCCGTTTTAAAAATAGAATTTTCGTTAAAAAAAAAAAAAAAAAACCTTCACATAATTTACCGATTATAAGAAAATGTGTACCTTTTTATTCTGCTGTTCCAACCTAATGTCTGTTTCTGTTTTTGGACCCATGAGTAATGAGACCCATGAGCCCATTGATTCCTCAGCCGTTTATCTGCATTCCCCAGCCCATTTTTACTGTGATTCAATAGTATGCACATGAATACCAGAAGCAGGTACAAAATTAGCAGTACACCAAAAATAGAACCTTTTGTTAGGAGGTAGAAAACTGCAGCATTTAATCAAACACACCAGGCAATCAACACCTGGGTTGTAAATAAGAAAGATTAGATGTGCTCCTGTTTTGCGCTCTATACCCAGCCTTATACTACAAGAAAGACTATTTAATCCAAGTCTAGAAGAACCTTATATAATGTTTGTGCTATTCCTTATTTGCCATTTATTGCACTGGTACATGTGAGCCTTTTGTGTAAAATGTTTGAGGTAAAACTAGTGTTTGAACATTTTGATTGCATACGTAAAGTAAAACAAGTCAAAAAAAGTAGTCATTTAAATGTGTTAAAACAAGTAAATAAAATTTTTTTGTGTGTAATTGTAAGCTTTTTGTGTGAATGTGTGAGGTAAAACATACACGTGTAAGCTTTTTGTGCGAGGTAAAATGTGGGTGTAAGCTTTTTGGGTGAATGTGTGAGGTAAAACGTGGATGTAGGCTTTTTGTGTGGATGTGTGAGATGAAACGTAGGTGTAGGCTTTTTGCTTGAATTCGTGAGGTAAAACATGCACATAAACTTTTTGTGTAAATGTGTGACGAAAAACATGTAGATGTAAGCCTTTTGAGTGGATGTGTGAGGTGAAACGTGTAGGCTTTTGTGTAAATGTGTGAGGTAAAAAAAGACACAAGCTTTTTGTGTGGATGTGTGAGGTGAAACATTTAGCTTTAGGCTTTTTGTTTGAATGTGCGTGGTAAAACAAAAATGTGTACGCTTTTTGTGTGAATGTGTAAGGTGAAACATGTTTGTGTAAGCTTTTTGTGTGAATATGTGAGGTACAACATGCCCATAAGCTTTTTGTGTAAATGTGTGAGGTAAAACATGTACATGTAAGCCTTTCATGTGAATGTGTGAGGTAAGACATACATGTGTAAGCTTTTTGTGTGGATGTGTGAGGTAAAACATTTATGTGTAAGCTTTTTGTGTGAATGTGTGAGGTAAAACCTGTACGTGTAAGCTTTTTGTGCAAATGTGTAAGGTAAAACATGTATGTGTAAGCTTGTATAAATGTGTGAGGTGAAACGTATGTCTAAGGTTTCTGTACGTGTGAGGTAAAATGTACGTTTAAGCTTTTTGTTGGACTGTGAGGTAAAATGAGTGTAAACGTTTTGTGTGAATGCGAGGTTAAACGTATGTGTATGCCTTTTGTTTAAATGTATGAGGTAAAACGAGTCTATTGTGTGTATGTTTGAGGTAAAATAAGTACATTAGAGTCTTTTGTGTGAAGCAAATAAATGTGAGGATTTTGTGTGAATGTGCAAGGTAAAATGTGTGTAAAAAAATAAATTCTAAAATGTTAACCTTCTCTTGCTAAAAGCTAGCGTCATAGCAAACTGTCCAAACAGGACCATTGAGAGTCTATCAGTTTGCTCATAATAGGCGTGTCTGATTAAGTAACAGGCCTAGCAAGAGGAATCAATTGAAGAGTAGCACAGTTCCATGCTGAGGTCTTCTGTTACTTCCTGGAAACGTTAAGTGAACATTTCACCTTGAAAAAGACACCTCCTGATTGCACACACACACACACACAACCCAGCTGAGTTATTTATGCTGCGGACAGTGTTACAGATTACTCAGGCAGACCAAAATCACCTCGTCATGCTGCGAACAGTTCGACTGTGTGTGTGTGTCTCAAAGTGAAGGAAACGATGCTGTGTAAGGTCCAGCTGAGAAATAAATAAAAATCAATTATCATTAAAAACTGTGTGTGTGTGTGTGTGTGTGTACATGAGTAAGTATGTTTAGAATGTAAGTGTTTAAGTGACATGGTTAGTAAGTGTGTGTGCATGTGCATGAAGAATGTAGACACTGGAGTGTGAACGGAGGATGTAGACAGTCTGTGTGGTTTCAGAGCCACATGGAGTGTGTGCGTGTGTGTGTTTTAAATTATTCTCAGGGTCAGAGTGCTCAGTCACTTGATAGCTCTTCTGTCTCATTCCCAGAATTCTTTCCACTGGAAACAATCTGCCACTGATCCTTGTCTCACATACGCTCACACACACACACACACACACACCCTCTTGCTCACACTTTCCAACCTGTCATCCGTTTTCACAAACTTACACTCTGAGCCCTGAGCTGTCCTCACATGCTGTCCTCACACCCCTTTTGTGTATATATTATTTATATATATATATATATATATATATATATATATATATATATATATATATATATATATAAAATGTATGTATAATTTTTATAGTGTCTTCTCTGCGGTCGTTTTTCTCGCTCTCTCAGGCAACATAACTTACATAAGCTGTTGTTTAGTTCTACAGTTTGCCGATCCGCTATATACAAGTCCATTTATGAGTGGAAAAATCTCAGCTTGTGTAAAGAAGCAGCAGATTAAGGCAGTGTTCTTGGCTTGTAAATTTCTTACTTTATTACCCACGCCTACCCTGTAAACACACCACCTGTAGGGGTTCAGTCACAGACTGAAGCGCATCTTTTTCCACGGACAGTGTGTCACTGATATAACTAACGGCCAGGATAAGGCACAGAGATCCCTTTGCTCACACAGATCACACACTTCTACCAACGTCACCGATACTGATAGTACTGATAGTCTACTTTTCTCAACCTTGGTGCTTATGTGGACACACTGATGTCTTTTTTTTTTTCTGAAAGGCTTGCAGTCACATGTGTTGCGTAAGTTGTGCAATAAAGATCCTAAGCAAACATATGAATCGAGATGTTTTGTAGATGTTCTAAAACTATTTACATATTTTACCCTTAGTGTGTATAAGAAAAAAAAACAACAACCTGTCAGGACGTGCAGTATTGGATATTAATTCACTTGACGTCTGGCCCTCATCACAGCTAGGTAATCAGGTGATTGTTTTTCTATAAGCGCATGCCCCATTGACTTTGATTCCTTCTAGAATTAATTAGCATGGCGTTCTTTTGGAGCTACTTTCCTGAGTGTTTTAATATGCTAGTGCTTTAATCTCCACACTTCCTGTTCCGAGATAAATAGGGATTCGTTGTCATTTGATTATTTATCTTTGGAGGATGTTCTGGAAAAAAAAAAAAAATGTTCGTTAGAGAAAAAAGGAGAAAGAGAGGGAGAGAGGGAGGGATATGGTTTATAGGTCCTCTATCTAAATATATCTTTTCTTACTTCATTTTCAAGTGCAGATTAAGACTAAAGATAAATTTAGATTATTTATTTTTTTTTTTTACAGGAACACTTTTCTGCTCCTCTCACTGAAAAAAGAAAAAAGAGAGATAGGTCAAAGGTCGCAAGAATGTTAAAAACACTGCATTCTTTCCGATGAAGCCTCGTTAAAGAGATGCTATCAATAGCCTGCTTTTAAAATAAACCCAAGACAGAATGTCCAAAGTTAAAAAGAAAACATTCTCTGTAGTGTTTCTTAATATGCCTCCCTCCTACACACACACACACACACACACACACACATTTCAATGGCAGTATGTCTCAGAAACCACACAAGGACTGTCCACATCCTCATAAGTTCATGTTCTGTGTGGGTTTTGAAATACACATCCTCCAAAAAAAAAAAAAAAAAATCAGTACCTCATCCTCACGAGCATCGGCACACACACACACATTGTTTCGTTTTATTTACAAGGCGCCAGGATTAGTTACAAATAGTTTATAACTGTTAAAGTCATATATTTGTTTATTTAGCACAAAAATAATTGTAGCACAAAACTGTAGGTCGTAGTGTTCTTTTTTATTAAAATATGAATTTTCTAATATGAGACAATGTAAATGCAAATAATCTGTTTCAGTGGCCCAAAAATCTGAAAAATATTACAGATTTCCAAGGACTAGAATCATTTTTGCATATTAAATCAATCAAAAATGACATGTAAATGAAGTAGAATAAGAAATAAACTCATCTGTCAACAGCAAAACAAGCACGAAATCACGTAGCTGCCTGTCCCTTTGTAGGATCTGTCACTCTCTAACGCGCAAAGCCATTCTGAGATTTCTGTCGAAACTATTTAATATTAAACCACACAAAAACACAGGACATCGTGTTAGAAATCAAAATTTGTGTTCAAATCAAATCAACTCTATGAAACATCTACAAAAGTTTTTTTCTCTTCTAACTTCTCATTTCAGGCCGGAAGACTTTTGTAAGAAAGAAAGAACAGAAAGAAGAGTGCATGGTTGCGAATTTGTCTGGGCTTTGGCACGTACTTCATTAGCGGAGTCACTGTCGTGGAGCGGAAATTATATGAAGGAGATGAAATGATCGCCGGTGCGGGACGAGTCCCGCGTCCAGATGCGAGACGGATTCGGGAACTGAAAACGAAACAAAGCATCAGGGTTCGAACATATCATGAGCGACCAGAAGCAAACGGCGGAAAATTTGCTTTTGTTATTGTTTGCATCCACTTTGCATAATCAAGGCTGTGTGTTTCTCACATACGACTCCTTATTGATGCTTTTTTTCCCCCCCTGATGGTTACGTGCTGCTTCGGGATGCAAACTCGGTAAGACGAGAAGCCTGTTGTAGTGGTAGCCCTTGCTGTAACACCATGTATGGTAACGTTAGTGCTGAACACCAACCTTCTTTAGCCTGAACACCAACCTTTTTTTTTTATTATTATTATTATTATTTTGCTACATTCCACTTCCGAGGTTCAAGAGATGAGAAGAGAAAAGAGGTTACGCTGCTGTAGACTGGTATTAATTCTGTCAAAATTCAATTCAACCTCTGGGGATGAAACGTTGACCCTGGAGTGGTTTATAGATAAACTTCTCAATCCCCTTCAGATAAAAGCACATGCCAAAGCGACAGGTCATGGAAAAGTCTGGAGTGAGGTCTGGTGGAGAGAGCCGGGGCCACACGTGTACACGTGGACAAGCACTCCTAACACATACATCCTTTGGTGCTGAGCTAATGTGATGGCAGGATTGGTCCCTATTAAAGGGTTTATTTGTCAAGCTGTCCATTTTTCCATTGCCCTTAAATGGAGTGCTATGCTAACTCCTGGAGGTCCCGGTTATCCAACCGCTTCCACTCTTTTATTTGCTCGTTGGATTAAACGGAGGACAGCACATGAAAAATATTTGCTCGCTGTCTAACCCTTTTAACGTTCATCCAGTGTCATTTTAACACACTTCTCCGAACCCCCTTCCATATTTCTCACTAATCCATGGGATAACCTTATTATTTGTTATGACGAGACATCATTTTGGTTCTAGTCTTTCGGCCAACTTTAAGTACTCATCTAAATGTCTCATGCTGGTTTCGCCATCTTTGAGCCAAACCTCCAACCAGCCGTAGCACTTAAAGTGAGTTTATTGACGATTGCTTTATTGCTCTATTATTTGTATTTTGGATTTTAATCCGAGATTCTGTGCTAATTTATTTCTGCAGCATTAGTAGTGCAGGTACAATAGGCAGTAGTAGTAGTAGTAGTAGTAGTAGTAGTAGTAGTGCAGGTACAATAGTAGTGCAGGTATCATAGAGTAATTGGCTGCAAACTCAAACATCATCAATTCTTAAAACACAGGAAGTGATCAAAAAGACTGTACATTTAATTTCCATATATATAATATATAATGTTGGGCCCTTGAGCACAGCCCTTAACCATTGCTGCTCCAGAAAGACGGTATCATGGCTGACCTTGGGTTCTTACCCCAACTTCCTAGGCTGGGGTATGCGAAAAGAAAAGAAACTTTACTGTGCAGTAATAAAGAGGTGTCAAATAAAGACTTAAATAAAGAACACAAACGAATTAGGGCTTAACTCAGTAAGGTGAAGACATTTTCATTTCTAAACTACAGCGGTGAAGTGGTGGCTTAGTGATTAAGGTGTTAGACTGCTACCAGAAAGACTGGGGGTTAATTCCCAGCACCACCAAATGGGCATCACTCCTATGGGCTATTTAGAATCACCAAGCACTGGGAGAACATGCAAACTCCACACAGAAAGGCCTGGGATTCGAACCCGCGTCCTTTTTGGTGTGAGGCAACAGTGCTAACGATCAGTCCACCGTGCTGCCTATTTATAAGTATATTTGTTTTTTATTTAAAAACATGTAACAATAAAAAACTGCGGTGTTTTTTGGGGGACCCGGAATGGATTAATGGCATTTCAATTTATTTCAATGGGGAAAATTGACGGAGTTCCGTCAAAGGACAAATTGAAATCATAAGACAAAGCAACAATTTATTTAAGTTTATTTAACTACTTATTTAAATGACAATATCGTGAAATATATTGTTACCGTGAAATACAGTTTCGGTCAAACCGCCCACCACTAGAATAAATTACATGTACAAAAGCGCGCCCCCTATCGACTACATATTCCGACATGTTCAGTGAAGCTGTCAACCTCTACAGCGAAAGATCTTCTAGCTTTATGTCCTTTTAACAATTAACAAAATTTATCTTTATTTATAAAGAATTATTATTATTTTTTTTTAGCTAACCTAAATTTTGCTGAAGATCTTCTGACTCCGCTTCTTACTCACTTCCGCTTTCCTGGTGACTCGCTAGCTCGATGCTACGTATGCGTTTATGTCTTTAAAAAAATGTTTAAATTAGACCGTCGTTATTAAATAATAATAAATTGTGTTTATTTTTATGCTGTTGTTATGCGCGGAAAGGAAATCTTTACGTAAGGAATAGTTTGAGTTGTGCAGTCTGAGCTGGGTGCTATGACGTTATCCACTTAGCTAACCAGCTAACAACATCCTTCGCTTCCGTGTCGCTCTTAAACCGGAAGTTTGGAAATTCGGGTGAGTTTTATAAATATATTTTTTGATTATATAAACCACATCATTTATAAGTGTGCGAAGTTAAAACTGTAGTTATTTATTAACCTGAGCTAACTAGCTGACTACGCTTAACTTCTTCCTATGTATTGGGTTGCTTAGCTACCACGGTGTTTTAGCTAGCCTACTTAGCGTGATATCGAAATTGCACTTATATTTTAATATTATTACAACTTTTAGGGATTTAAAATAATCGTAAATCAACCTTACATGTAGATTTGGGTAAATTCGTGCATGCTTACAATCGTTTTTGGTCAACTTATCCAAGTTGCTAACGCTACATTTAGGCTCAATTCCAAAACGGTTTTTTTTGCCATTGTAGTGCACTAGATAGGGTGGAGAATGTAGTGTATGAGTTATAATAGGTAGCGTATGTGTAGGGAATATGGTGCAATTTGGGACGCTGGTGAAAAAAAAAACATGAACTGTTAATTAAAACGTAGGTCATTCATTATGTGGCATTTAAAACTATATTTATATTATTTTTAAATATTATGTATATTTTTTTTCCTTACGCTGTTTTTGTCTGCAGCCCTGACAATTATTTAATATATATATATATATATATATATATATATATATATATATATATATATATATATTATCACACTATTTTGTGTGTATGTATGAGAGGAGCAGGAGAATGGTGAGGTGTGCATCAGGGATCAGTTCTGAGCCCCTTCTTGTTTGCTGTGGTGATGGATCGAGGTCAGACAGGAATCTCCTTGGACAATGATGTTTGCAGACGACATTGTGATCTGTAGTGAGAGCAGGGAGCAGGTGGAGGTTTGCTCTGGAGAGAAGAGGCATGGACGTCAGTCATAGCAAGACAGAGTACATGTGTTTGAATGAAATGGAACAGTGAGATCACAGGGTGAAGAGGTAAAGAAGGTACAGGAGTCGTCAGTCCAGAGCAATGGAAAGCGTGTAAAAGAGGTAAAGAAGTACAGAAATAGGTGGAGAAACGTGTCAGGGAGGACGTGTGACACGAGAATATCAGCTAAAATCAAGGGAAAGACAGTGGTGAGACCAGCTATGAATTCTGGTTTAGAGACAGTGGTGAGACCAGCTATGAATTCTGGTTTAGAGACAGTGGTGAGACCAGCTATGATTTATGGTTTAGAGACAGTGGTGAGACCAGCTATGATGTATGGTTTTTAGAGACAGTGGTAAGACCAGCTATGATTTTGTTTATGGTGAGACCAGCTTTTATGGTTTAGAGACAGTGGTGAGACCAGCTATGAGTATGGTTTAGAGACAGTGGTGAGACCAGCTATGATGGTATGGTTTAGAGACAGTGGGAGACTATGAGTGGTGAGAGACCAGCTATGATGTATGGTTTAGAGACAGTGGTGAGACCAGCTATGATGTATAGTTTAGACAGAGACAGCTATGTATGGTTAGAGACAGTAGTGAGAGCTCTATGATGTATGGTTTAGAGACAGTGGTGAGACCAGCTATGATGTATGGTTTAGAGACAGTGGTGAGACCAGCTATGATGTATGGTTTAGAGACAGTGGTGAGACCAGCTATGATGTATGGTTTAGAGACAGTGGTGAGACCAGCTATGATGTATGGTTTAGAGACAGTGGGTGAGAGCCAGCTATGATGTATGGTTTAGAGACAGTGGTGAGACCAGCTATGAGTAGAGCAGTGAGACCAGCTATGATGTATGGTTTAGAGACAGTGGTGAGACCAGCTATGATGTATGGTTTAGAGACAGTGGGTGATGAGACCAGCTATGATGTATGGTTTAGAGACAGTGGTGAGAGTATGATGTGTTTAGAGACAGCTATGATGTATGGTTTAGAGACAGTGGTGAGACCAGCTATGATGTATGGTTTAGAGACAGTGGTGAGACCAGCTATGATGTATGGTTTAGAGACAGTGGTGAGACCAGCTATGATTTCTGGTTTAGAGACAGTGGTGAGACCAGCTATGATGTATGGTTTAGAGACAGTGGTGAGACCAGCTATGATGTATGGTTTAGAGACAGTGGTGAGACCAGCTATGATGAGGGTTAGAGCCAGTGGTGATGACCAGCTATGGTTTATGGTAGAGACAGTGGTGAGACCAGCTATGAGATGAGTGGACTATGGTTTTATGGTTTGAGTTATGGTAGAGACAGTGGTGAGACCCAGCTATGATGTATGGTTTAGAGACAGTGGTGAGACCAGCTATGATGTATGGTTTAGAGACAGTGGTGAGACCAGCTATGATGTATGGTTTAGAGACAGTGGTGAGACCAGCTATGATGTATGGTTTAGAGACAGTGGTGAGACCAGCTATATGATGTATGGTTTAGAGACAGTGGTGAGACCAGCTATGTATGGTTTAGAGACAGTGGTGAGACCAGCTATGATGTATGGTTTAGAGACAATGGCGCTGCGGAAGAGACAGGTGGCAGAGCTGGAAGTTACGAGCTGAAGATGTTGAGATGTTTTCTTTGGGAGTGATGAGGTTGGACAGGATTAGGAACGAGTTCATCAGGGGAAAAAACTTAAAGAGAATGAAAGGCGTGTGTGTGTGTTTGTATTTTTCTGTTGTAAGCAGAACTGACTCCGACTCGTCTCACTTTTTCATAGGGGCTGTTTATTGGCAAGGGCCTCACGATACGATACATACCATGATACATTGCGATATAATACATACTGTAATATATTGCAATACTTTACAAAAAAAAAGAAAAACAAATAGCAAAAAATACAACAAATACCAAGCTGGAGACGCCCTTATTTTTTCGTACAAATACAATTGTACATCATTTAGGGAAGATTCAGGTTAGCATTAAATAAAGATTACAATTTTTTTCTTTGATATAATTCCTTCCGTTTCACCATTTAATTCTTATGCAAGCAGCAAGAACTGAAGACGGTGCAAGCGCAAAATCTCAGGCTTGATTGCACATTTTTTTTATTTTGCTCGGTAAGATAAACGAAAGCACTCGTGTCCCGTTCGAAGAGGCGATGAAGGTGAAACTCTGCTGCCGTCGCAATTTCCAGCCGAATTAGTCACTGTCTGTGCTTTTATGACCTGCGCGGACTCTTTATTACCTGCATGGCATAAAGGTCAAAAGTGTGCATGTGATATCACCAGGAGATAAGAGGAGACGAGACGCGCTCTAACGGAAAAAAAATAAAACCCTCGTCCTGTACAATGGCAATAAATAAAGCAGGTCATTTTGGGGGGTTTAGCTGAGGTCCAGCTGGCGCTATAAAGACAGCGCACGTCGCCCAACTTTAAAACAGCCAATCAGGTTGGGGTAAAAGGTGTGACAAGTCAAAAAAGTTTTCAAAATTATTCACACATTTAACTATGTCTAGAAAAGTAGTCGAATTTACTTAAAAATATTTAGTAAAAAAAAAATTTGTTACTATAAAAATGAGTAAAAAAAAAAAGGAAATTCTACCAAATTCTAATTTCTGATTAACTATCTTGTGCTGCAGCGCCACGCTGGTTAAACCGAGTCATTGCAGGTTTTAATTTCTAGTCAATATTTGTGGACAATTTTTTTTTTTTTTTATTGTCGATAATGCCAACGAATCGTTTCAACCCTAATTGTAACCTGAGCGCTACCATGACTTATGTCAGAGGCAGCTACAAACAACGATACAGAAAACAATCGATAATGTTAGCAGAATCAAGTAATTTCCTTCCTGAATGTTAACGGATTTACAAGGATTTACGTTAGTGCTCAAAAGGTTTCGTCATGGAGTGTGCAAGAAATAATCTCGGCAAACCGGACTTATATTAAAGGAAGCGTTCGAATAAACAGATGTGTTTAAATAGGTGGCATCAAAGTGGTAGACATGCGTAGGGCTGTCACGATGATCAAAATTGTTAAAGAAATAATTGCGATTATGACGAAAATTAAAGCATTTTATCATCAATGTCACTGGTGTTTTCTCTATTTAGCGATGTATGGATTTGCTTATATTCCAGTGCAGTTGAAAGTAGGGTGCTGCAGGTACCACAGGCTCCCCCTTGTGGCTAATAAAAATGTGCCATAAATTGAGGTTGGATTCCACAATCGCAGTTCGGTCAAATAAATGTGATCATACAATTTTTTCTTAATTGTGACCACCTTAGACATGCACACACTCGCTGCATGATATCGCATTTCTCGTACAGTGCACGGCCCTTAACGAGAGGTGTACGTGACTCAGGGAATGATACCACACTTTAATCATTAATCTTCAGAGACGCAGATGTGACTGTTGGTGTGTGTGTGTGTGTGTGTGTGTGTGTGTGTGTGTGTGTGTGTGTGTGTGTGTGTGTGTGTGTGTGTGTGTGTCCTGGCAGCTCACTCATGGTGTAGATGCAACTGAGTGGAAAAAAAATCAACAAAGCCGAGTTTCCAGGCCTCCCACAGCCCTCCCTCATCAGCCTACAGACAGTAATTAACCGTGTGTGTGTGTGTGTGTGTGTGTGTCGGATGGATGGTAAAAAGAGGACAAAGTCTTCTGATTTGTTTTTTTTCCACTGTTGTTCAGCACATCGAGATCGGTGACCTTTCTCAAACCATGTGTCCTACTTGATTTTCCACAAATGTCCAGTTTTTTTGGTTCCATTCTGCAACTGGAGATCTCTCTCTCTCTCTCTCTCTCTCTCTCTCTCTCTCTCTCTCTATCTCTCTCTCTCTATATATATATTTATGACTTTCTAGTCAAATTGATCCTCTATACCCATGTAGTATTGTGTAATATAAATATTCGCTTTGGATAAACCAGAGCGGAATCAGTTTAGTGCTGAAGTTTAAAGAAATTGTTCCCTACTATCATTTTACTGTTGCCGGACAGCGACAGGCGTGATTAATCAATAATAGATAATTGATGTGTAGAATGTTGTCGATCAGTTGAATGGATTGATGGGTTTTAATCATCATTTTGGACTGGTGGAAAATGAATGAAGTGATGAACGATTTTTTCAGAGAGAGATCGAAAGAGCGTAACGGAACACATATCTGTGTGTGTGTGTGTGTGTGTGTGTGTGTGTTTCAGTAACGCTATAAAGTTAAAAATAGAATATAAAACTGAGTGAAGTTCTGTCCTTCCAGGATTTCATGATGTCAGAACGCAACTATTAATTCCCCTACATTCCGCTCCACCACACAACTTTATTCAATAACACTGACTTTTTTTGCACGGTTAACTTATTATTGTAAAGCCCTGCCCAATACGTGACGTTTCTTTGTTTTAAAGACGAGCTCATACACTTATAACGTCTCTCATTTACTGAAAAACTTAGCGCAAGAGTTTGTAAATCATTTTTCCTCGATGATCTTTGCCAAAACGCAGCTAAACTGTTTTACACAGCGTGAATTGTGCAGCTTGCAACAAAAACACCTAAAAAATATCATAACCTGCAGCACTTTTTTTTTTTTCTTTTAGAAAATATGCTGTAAAGTCAGTAATTCAAACCCGCAACAATCGCAAAAAAAGAGCGGTGAAATCCCGAAAGAACTGAATAAAGATTTAATTGTGAAGAAAAACACACTTTCTTTGGGGTTTTCTGCCACTGATTAATATTAATCGATAATTGATGATTAATTTTCCAGATTATTAATTAAATAAGTTTATCCAATGCCCATCTCTACTGTAGACTCTGAAAACCTCCACATCCAGCTAGCAAAGCTGTTGGTAATTATCAAGCATGCTGAGAACCACTGATGTAGGTCACAGCCCAGCCGTGGCATGTTAGACATGTAGCCAGTACCGTCCGAGCCCAAGTCGGAGAATGCGGAGTCAGCTGTGAATCTAGCCGCTCATTTCCTGTTAGCATAATGGAAACTTTTTTTTTTTCCCTCAACTCATACAGACCCAACAAAAACACACAAATTTTCCGCTCAACAAACCACCACCCACTGTCCAGAGGTCTCCGAGATGTGTGTGCGTGTATGTGAACCCATTTGGACTCCGAGTCCCAAGTGCAGAATTTGTAATAGGTTTGTGTTGAGTCATCATCCCAGCCCTCACTCTTGGATTTCATATTTTCCGTTGGTGAAAGTGGGAAATGGATAAATGATTCCATATCCGTGTCTCATGTGGAGTCATGACTAAACAGAATAACCAGGCTGGGGTTAAATGAACAACGGAAGGTGGTGCAGGGGAAAATGAAAAAAAAAGGGAACAGAAGGTGAAGCCATGTCTTAAGACACATTTCGTTAACAGTCTTCTAAAGCTGTTGGTTACAAAAATACGCTTGAGAAATTTCCAACGATCTCTAAAGAAATTTCCACCGATCACCGCTTGGGGTTTGTTAGTCTCATTTTGTGACAAAAACTTAACAAAACCAAACAACAAAATGATGAATAAAACATAAATCTGCAATTATTTTGCTGATTATTTAGTAGCTTTAAACAATTATTCAAATTTTGCAATTAGTTAAAATCTTGAGTAATGTAAATTTTAACTAATAAAGAAAAAATAAAGAAATTACTTTAACTTCTTAAAATGTCAAACAGTTGCGTTATAATTATTTATTATGAGTGGATCATTTTGATCAAATATTTGTCAAATTTGTATTGACAATAAATTCAACTACTCATTTTATTCCTGTATGAATTTCAAAAAGGTTATAAATAAACTAAATACAAATGATTACTTTGGAATAAAGTCCGTCTCTAATGCAAAGGTTAATTTTTTGTGGACTTTATGTAATTCCATTTTTTAACAAATTTGTGCTAAGGGTTTAGATAATTTAGCATCACAATCAGTTAAAATAAAAATAAAATCTTTACAGGATGTTAAAATTGTACATTTAGAAATGTTTTTATTAATGATATTTTGAGGTTCCCTTTTTTTTCTTTTCTTAGTCAATTTTTAATATACTTTAATATCTAAGTTTTTTTACTTATTGTTTATTTAATAAAAAATTGTACAATGTTGATTGGTAAAGAGTTACAAGCATTCTTTTCTTTACATCCATTTATTAAATGTTTTTGGTCATCAGCACGGCCGAACCCTGAATTGCACCTAACGACTGATCCACAACTGATTTTCCAAATCCTGATGCTTCATGTTCTTTCCATCTCCGTCACCCCAACTGCTCCACTTTTCCCCCTGGGGTCAATAATCCATTTCCATTGTGGTCTGTCTAACTGGGAAAGCTATCTGATTTGTCTGTCTCTCTCTGTCTGTTTTGCAGCCATGGCGACGGTGTCCATCAGGGGTGTGTATTTCATCCTGACGCTCTTTTTGGGCAGCTTTTTTGGCAGCGTGTTTATGTTGGGTCCGGTGCTTCCCGTCATGCTACTGTCTCCGGCCTGGTACCGCTGGCTTACGGACCGCATCGTGGCCACCTGGCTTACCTTGCCTGTGGTACCAATTTACACACACACACACACACATGTTCCTTAAAGCTAGACAATACATTATTGTATATTGTAAATAACTTCCCTATGGTTTGTCCTTTACAAAGGTCATTGTCGTTCCCATGCCGTGTAGTTCAGTGTCCGTTCCCGATGTTTTCTAAATATAGCCTCCCGCCTGCATGTGGAAACTTCAAATGTATAACTTGTTTCGCTTATAATTCGTGCAGCTTGTGTTTACTCAACACGATGTTACACAGAGAAACCGGAACAGATCTGTTTTCAGTGATTAGCAGATTGAGGGCTCTGTTTTTTTTGGGGAAAACAGCCAGATTACTGACTTATAAACAACAATGAAATGTATACATGTGTATAGACTTACAGACGTTTATATTTATATTATAGTTTTTAATGCTGCGTTTAATGTTGAATTGTAGCTATAGCTAATGTCTGAATGTTTACTATCGTACAATAGCTATATTTGGTATCGTAACATAGCAACGTCTGTTCTTGTAGCTTCATTTGTTCTAAATCTTAACATTTTGATACCACGTAGCTATGTTTCATTATATAATTAGTAATGTTTAATTACATAATTTGCTACATTTTGTGTAATAATTATTTTACGTTTGCTTGTTAAGTTGTAATTATCCCTAATAAACACTAAACCTCAGAATATTCTATTTCCCTATTTTGACGTTAACACGGTAAAATTGTTTCAGAACAATGAATTAATTAGTTCTTGTTTCTGATTGGTCAGAAGATATAAATTTATATTAATCGTTATTGAACAAACATATTATTACATTTTTAAATGACTAGCTCTACCCACTTTCTGCTCCCCTCTTAGGCTCTGCTGGAGCTTGTGTTTGGCGTGAAGGTGATCATCACAGGGGACGGCTTTGTGCCCGGCGAGCGCAGCGTGATCATTATGAACCACCGCACACGTCTAGACTGGATGTTTCTCTGGTGTTGCCTGCTAAGGCACAGCTACCTCCGTCTGGAGAAGATCTGCCTCAAAGCAGCTCTTAAAGCCGTTCCTGGCTTTGGTTAGTGACCTGCCACACACACATACACACACACACGCATCCATCAACTATTCAACCCACTGAGACTACAGATTGCATTGCGTTGAACACATGTGGCTTTAATTACAGGTTTAATAAAAAAAAATTCAAATAAAAAGATGGCTAATTAGCACATTTGCGCTGCATCTATGTGAGCTCCTCCGCCTTCTGCCTGTTTGTGGCGTTTTGCATGATGTTCTTGTGTTTCTCCAGGTTCTTTGATTTATTTTTATTTTTTTCCCAGTCCAGAGGCTGTAGACTGATTTGCATGTCTAAGTTGTTCAGAATGTGTGTAACTGTACCCGGCCATTCAGCATAACCTTTTAATATTAAGGTTAAGGTTGATAATAGGAAAAAAAACTCATTTTTGTGTGTGTGTGTGTGTGTGTGTGTGCAGGCTGGGCAATGCAGGTGGCTTCATTCATCTTCATCCATCGCAAGTGGGAGGAGGATCGAAATCACTTGGCCAACATGCTGGAGTACTTCTGTGATATCAGGCAACCGTTGCAGCTGCTGCTTTTTCCTGAGGGCACTGACCTCACCGGTAAGCTTCACGTTTAACAGGCCACAATCTTACACACACTGGCCGTCTACACCAATCAACCAATCAACACGCGCAGCCTTAGTGAAGGCATCTGCGACACCATCAGATGTTTTTTCCTAGAATGTTTCATTGTCTTCCTCTTGAGAACAATCCCTGGAAGTGAAGTGGACAGAAATACACTGATCAATCTTTCACCACCTGAGCACAAAATGTTCAGTGGGGAGACAAGTCTAGGCATACACTCAGTGTAAAAAAAAAAAAAAAACAACACAAAACCATGTGACCTCTGGACGTCTGTCCGATCCTATTTTTAGTCTTGGCTTTAAAAGAGATTTTGAGACCTGTCCAACAGTGACATCTTCATTTTAGTGGACTCAGTGTGTCCGTCTCTCTGTGTAGCTGGAAGGAATGGAGCACTTAATCTCCTCTGCAGAAACCCAGAGGGGATCAGAAAGTCCTGATCTAATTACATATCAGTGGTGTGTGTGTGTGTGTGTGTGTGTGTGTGTGTGTGTGTGTGTGTGAGTATGAACACTGTGACCTCAGTCGGCCGATGGCTATGTAAGCCTCATTAAATCACATTAAATACAGCTACGATCACATTAATGGATTAGCCCAACATTTCTTATATATGCAGAACGTTATAATAACGTTTATTCGAGAGTAAAACCTCGGATTGGTTATAAACAAAAATCTGAAGTATTTCCAGCATAAAAATAAAATAAGCAACACGGGTTCTATTCGAAATCGCATCCTACTTTTAGATCTTGGCAACTTTGCACTTCCTGACCGTTAATAATGTCGTTTTTATAGCGTTAAAGGAATATGATTGGGACGTACTTCATCCTCCATATTGATATTGATCACGTGACCTACGACGTGATAATGTTTAAACTTAGATGATAATGATAAACGAGTGAAATTTAACTAGAATAAACAATGTTTTTATCCTGAAGTATTTAAAGGTATTTTACACTTTCTTTCCACCATTTTGGGTTATGAGGAGTCGTTTCTCCCCAGCGGAATCATGGGATAGTAAAGTGGCCATCGTATGTGGAAGAAAGTAATAGATCATCCAGAAATTTTCTGTAATTTGCATACTAAAGATTCGGATATACCACTTTTTTTTTTTTACATACTATAGTAGTATGGATGTAGAAGTTTTCTGACAGGAAATAGTAGATAAAGTACATTGCAATAATACGATGTTGGTTTGTTCCTCTGTAGAAAACACTCGTGCCAGAAGTAACGAGTACGCGGAGAAGAACGGCCTGCCAAAGTACGAGTACATCCTGCACCCGCGCACCACCGGCTTCACCTTCATTGTGGAACAACTTCGCAAAGGTCAGGATCGATTTCAATCATCAGAGTTCGACTGTTTGATGTCTAATTCTGCAATACTACAGACCGTGAATCAGTACTCAGTATTTTTTACAGCCCATACCACTAGTAATAACACTGCAAAACTACTGAATAATTTCAGTTTTAACTTTTTTCTTTTTTAGAAAATTACTAGTAGACCCTTTTTTTGTACTTTATTATGTTTGTCAATACAATTCTCAGGAATTCAGTACTTCAGGGCAGTAATTATGCCAGGTGTTTTAAAACTACTGGCAATTTTTTAAAAAGTGCTTTTATTATGAATTTCTGAAATTGTGGTAAGCTTTTTTTTTTTTTTTTTTTTTTTTTTTTTTTTTTTTTTAATTATTTACTTGTTTTATTATAAACCACACAACGCTGTTCTGTTGTTTAGACAGCTGGGATTTGATCCCATGTTCTTTGTGACTGGGATAAACTGTTTTTGTTTTCCTCAGAACAAATCAATATTCCAGGTAATGTTAATTGTAGCACAGAGGAATTTCTCACACACACACACACACACACACACATACACTCTAACACTGCAATGCGGTGGATCTGGCAGCTGTACAGCCGCGTGAAGCAATCGGATCCGCGCGATACTAATGCGCCATTAAACAGGTGTCAAACTCTCTGACGTCACACCGAAGAGATCCCGTTCCAGTGTGTGTGTCTAGGCATGTCATCGAATAAACACGTTGGCCATGCTTTGGTTCTGGCAAACAGCCCGACGAGTGCGTGTGTGTTGCTGGAGATTAAAGCTCTATGTTTAACGAGTGTTAAATGAACGACACGCCGATGAGCGTAGTTCCTTTTTCCGGTCAACTGCAGTGACGAACTTTTTAAACACTCGTTTACACCAGTGCGGTTTGTTCTGAGAGGCGTGTATTCACGGACGAGGCAGGACGATGTGAAAAGACTGATCATATCGAGTGCGAGCGGATATCAAGTCTGCGAGTCGTGATAATAATATTATAAAAGCTGAAGTAATAATTATAAAAAAAAATTTGCCGCCAAAAATATATATAATTAATTCACCTTTACTTTAATACTTTTAACCAAAGATGTAATGAAAGAAAGTAATAATACTTCATTCATGTACTTAAGTATTTTTTTGGAAGAAAATGTTTACGTATTTTTTTAATGTTTCAACTTTTACTTCACTAAGTTTGCTAAATAAAATGTATATAGTTGGTATTTTTACTTCCGAGTGTCCCAACTAACGAGTTTTTCGAGATACGAGTCGTCTCCCGGCTAATTTTTTTTAAAATTTATTAATTTATTTTTTGCTTTAATTTGTGAGCTAAAATTCGAGTTACGAGCTTCAGACACCCAACCGCTCACAAACACCACAGCCAACTTCGTAACACCCGCCCAGCATCCCGTGTCTCACTCAATAGCTAGTCAGACATGCGTGTTAGCAAGTGCATTAGCAAGTGGACTCGTCCGATCTCCAATATACAGGTGCATCGCAATAAAATAGAATGTCGTAAAAATGTTCATTTATTTCAGTAATTCAACTCAAATTGTAAAACTTGTGTATGAAATAAATTCAATGCAGACAGAATGAAGTAGTTTAAGTCTTTGGTTCTTTTAAACTGTGATGATTTTGGCTCACATTTGACAAAAACACACCGTTTCGCTATCTCAACAAATTAGAATATGGTGACATGCCGAGCCTTCAGAATGGTCTCTCAGTTTGGTTCACTGGGCCTCTCGGAAGCTTAATTTACACTTACTGAAAAATATTACTAAAAATATGAAATTCATATTAGTCATGAACGATTCATTTATTTTGAACGAATCCTTGAGATGATTCAGGAACAATGAGTCGTAATGGAATGTGATTCGTTCTTTTTGATTACTAGTGACTAGTGATTTCTTATACTTTATAGCACCTGCCCAACATTTTATACTTTACTTTTTTTTCGACAGAACTTTTCTTTTTGTTTCCCTTTTTGCCTTATAGTCAGTAATCTTATATTTCAGTTTTTCTGGCCCAAATCAGGAAATTTTGTCATTACGTCTCTGATAAATATTTAGTTTGTATTGACGGTTGAATTGTTTTTTTTGTCAGGGACGCGAGTGTTTAGTGCAACCTAACTTTCTTTGTGTGTTGCGCAGGGGACAATTTGGACGCGCTGCACGACATCACTGTAGCATACCCTCACAACGTTCCTCAGACAGAGCGCCACCTGCTGGCTGGCACCTTCCCACGCGAGATCCACTTCCACGTGCGCCGCTACCCAGTGTCCTCTCTGCCCCAGGAGACCACCACTCTTCAGACCTGGTGCCAAGAGCGCTGGACGGAGAAAGAGGAGCGCCTGCGGTCGTTTTACAGCACTAAGCGTTTCGACAAGGCCGAGGCCCGGATACCACCCTGCAAGAGCGAGCTGAGGGTGGCGCTGATCAAAGCTGCATCGCTGTGCTACTGGAACGCCTTTATCATCTTTTCCTTTCTGGGTCTCTGGCTCTGGACGCCAATGCGCATCTACTTCCTGGTAGTGTTTACCTTTTTCCTGGTTCAGCAGAAAGTGATGGGAGGGGTCGAGCTGATCGAGCTGGCGTGTCATCAGCGGCTTAAAAAAACACACGACGGCTCAAAACAGGAATAATGACCGAGATGTCATTTTCACTGAAAAGGAAGTGGAGCCCCCTTCTGGACCCAAGCTTGTACTGCACAGTGAACACAACAGCTGGGAGAAGAAGGATAGAAGGACGAGTGCGTATAATTCCTCTCTGGACAAACTTAATCTTTAGTGCTGGAAATGTATCATTTTACAATTTTCACTGTGTAGGTAAAGTGTGTGTGTGTGTGTGTGTGTATGCTCATTTTTTAATCCAGTTCTCAAGTCTAATCAAGTTATTTATTTATTTTTATGTTTTCATATATTTATCTTTTTTTTTTCCCTCTTGTTTGGGATTGTGGTTTTTTGCAGGTGAAGTTTTATTACACTACAACTATTTAAGTGTAGTTATTATTTTTTTTTTTTTAATTTCTTTTAGAATTCTAGACTTATAGCTCAACGCCGGCACTGAGATTCACCTCTCTCCTGATGTAGCCAACCAAATGAAAGAAAAAAGCACTTATATATTAGTCGGATATTTGTTTATGTTAAAAACTATAATGATGCTCATCTCCGGCTGCGTCCCAAACCTTCCGATAAAACGGCAGACGGTGCACGGCTTTTTGAACGCTTTCTGCATGAAGTCCAAAAAAAACGGATTTTACAAAAGCAACGTTTTAAGCTTGTTCTTAAACACTAAATTAGTTCCTAGTCATAAGTTCTGCTGTGATGAACAGCACCCAGGACAGCTTTATAAAGAAAACTTTATATAGGATAGGATAGATCAATAGTACAAGTCCACTTTTTACGCTTGTATGGAAAGATTTTGGTGAAACACCACCGTTTATCTGCATGTCGCTGCAATTGGACTTCCTTTGTTAGTCCTTATCATAAGTGCACTACATAGGGGAACAGATTAACGCTCTTTATTTCCTATCCCATAATTCAACCAATCAGAAATCTGGCATCTTCCCAGAATCAGGTGGATATAATAGCATTTACACAGAGTGTACAACTCTGTGTAAATATATCCGGCATAACACTTACACCCTATACCCTATCTAGTGCCCTTGGGGAAAGGGGTAATAAAAGAGGACAGCGGTTGAATTGTTGGCCAGAAGATCAACGTTCATGTCCCATCACCGCAAGCTGCCACTGTTGGGCCCTTGAGCAAGGCCCTTAACTCGCCCCGTCTGTCTGTCAGGGACTGTATCATGGCTGATCCTGTGCTCTGACCCCTAATATGCTAAGCTTGGATATGATAAGTATCCAGTTTCACTCTGCTGTAACGTATATGTAAGAAATAAAGACAAATATTATATATGATGGTAGAGGTGCCAGGGGGCGCTGTTAGCAATTTTAATTAAAAAAAAATACTTTTTTATTACATTACTGCTAGTAATGTACTATTACAACTAGGAATCATCCTAATAACACCCAACCCCCACATGCCCCCACCCATTCAGGCCCCCGTCTAGTGCACACGGTGCCGGTTTTACTTCAGTCTGAGAGAACTTTGGGGCTAATGTTAGTACAGAGCAAGCAGCTACCTATCAGTGTATAAGGATAGAAACCAAACCCGGTTCCGGTCTCGATGTATGGAAAAAAAGAGGTGTTGGTATTGAGATATTTTGGAATAAGCAGAGATGTTTGTTTGTTTCGGTCTTGTTGGTTTTCTCCTATTTTGTTAATTATCTGAATGTAATGAGAATTTTATAGGAAGTTGATGCTGATTTTTATCCAAGAATACAAAATGCATCAGATGATAATTAAGAGTTTGAATCCGAGTTTACATGTTTTTTTACCAGTCTAGTGCATTTTAGACCACAATCCAACCACTGTGATAACTACACATGTCCCAAAACACACTAGGACCGACTCATACACACTTTAAGGGGTTAAATTACCAGTGTAGTGTTTTCTACCCCGATAGTTTAGCCTAAATGAGACTAAACAACGAAATAAACACAATATATAGACGCAAGCATCAATCGCGGATCCAAGAATTTATTTCCAAATGCTCTGTAGTTTGCAATTAATTATTACTTTGAAGGCAAATTTTGGGGTTGTTAAGTGTTAAAAAAGAAAGATTTGCGCCATGTTTTTCCCCCGGTTAGAAATAGCTAATAAAAAACTCTTGAAGAACGTCTTAGTTTTGCTCAATCAATAAAACTATTTAAAGGGCGGGAATTAACCGTGCCACAGCCGTCTAATAGATTTATAAGCTACAGCTTGGAAATAAACACTAATCACACACACACACACACACACGTTATGAGCGCACATAATTCAACGAATCAGCATCCAGTCTACCTGCTCGTTCAGACTTAATTCATGATTATGAATGTCATCGTTCTATAGGATAATAACAGGAAGTGTGGGTCAGGTTCTAGAAGAATTGTTTTGTTTAATTTCTTTGTGTATGTAACGTTTTCGCTTGCGAGTTTCACGCTATCCTCAGGTACTCTTTCAATTTTCCTTCACTCGTCTTTTTCATGCTGTTAAAAACGATGCTGCAATAAATATCTACCTTTTCAGCCACGTCCGTCTCGTCCCTTCTGCTGTGGAGAAACGGTGTTATGTTGTTCCACTGATTGACTTTATATATGACATCATTATCGTTGATGCCTAACAAGTCACGTCAAATCACGTCTTATTCTCTACACAGGTCAAAGGTCATCTTGGTGCAGGTTGATGGATGGGGATCTACACTGGTTCCTTGACTTACAGGTTTAATTGGTTCCGTAACTCAAATTACTTGTATGTCAAATCAGTTTTAACCATTGAAATAAACTAAAATACCATTGATTTGTTCCAGCTTCCCAAAAAAACACCGCAATTTTTTTTGTTACGTTATTAAATAATAAAATTAAACTTATAAATAATGAACATTGTATTAAACCGATCCAATAGGATGTACTGGAATAAACTGGTTTTATTAAGTAGAATGTACAGCATTTACCTTGGAGATCAGACGACTCCACTTGCTAACGCGCATGTCTGACTTGCTATCGAGTGAGACATGGGATGCTGGGCGGATGTTCCGGCGTTCACTGTGGCGTTTGCTAACGCTACCTAGCGGTTGGGTGTCTGAAGCTGCCTCGTAACCCGAATTTTAGCTCGTAACTCAAAGCAAAATATCGGCCGAGAGACGGCAAGTGTCTCACAAAAACTCGTTAGTTGGGACATTCGTAGGTCAAAATACCCTAATTACTAGTCTGTTTTTCTTCCTGTTCATTTTTTCCGAAAAATTGGTCCGATATTCAAATTTTATTTCAGTTTGATATTTTTGCTAATGACATTGGAGCCACATATTAAAACAAAAGACCACCAATTTTCCTAAACCAAATTAATCCTAAACAGATCCTGGCAGTATGTCTACAATACGGGGACACACACACACACATACATACCCCAAACAGCAGCATCGGTAAAGGCGCCTGTTGGGCATTGAACCCTTATACAATAGGCTACAGCAGGGGTTCGCCATTTTGGATTTTGTCCTTTGCTTGTAAAAGAAAAAAAAAATGATAATATGTAAATCACTCTGGATACGACGGACGTGTGTCAAAATGACATTTATGGAAAAATGAATGTAGGGCAGTTATTAAGTTTATGTGCATCCATGAAGGTGCAATTTGGACAAAACGTGACAAGGTGCACCACTGTCCTCATGGTCTCGCACACACTGAGACAGGAGACATTTCAAGGTGAAACCTTGTTGCCTTGACAACCACCATTGACTTCCAGGTTGCCTGGGAATGTGTGATGTCATTGCAAAGCTGTACAACCCTCGTTTTTTTATCCCCACCCTCTTACTTTGCTTCTTCTGCTGATAGAAATCTGGGTGGGGTGTGTGTGTGTGTGTGTGTGTGTTCGCTTGTGTGTACAAACATTAACACATATATCCTGTCTGTTTTGACATCATGGAGGGAGGATGAAACCCTAGGGAGTGAGGTGTCGGGGTGGAGGTGAAGGGAAAGAGTGTGTGTTTTGTTTGAACGTGTGTTTTATGTCTCGACCTTCATGACATTCTTCAGACGACGAGTTTGAACCTGTGACGGAAGCGTCGCTAAATAAGAGACGGTGGAATGATGAGGGAAATAATTCGAAAAAGAAATTATTATACATTTATTCACAAACTAATGAGCGATTTGTAATATAAAAAAAAAAGAATGTAAGGAATTTCTACCCTAGGGTAAATTTAAAACCCTAAAATCCCCTCCGTTCTTCTGTGCAGGTTTTCCACTGGATTGGGTCATGTGACCGTGTGGATTTGACCTTTAGTTCTAATAGTATTAATGAGATCAGACACTAATGTTGAAGTGAGGAGGTCTGGGGTTCAGTTGGGGTTCCAGATTATCCCAAAGGTGTTCAGTTTAAAGGGGTTGAGTCAGAATCAGGACTCTGTACAGGACACCAATCAGAACACAGCATGTCTTCGTGGACATCAGGGGATTTGTGCACTGGGACATTGTCAGTGAAGGAATAATCGAAAGGCTACAAGAATTTAAGAGGACCAAAGCCTCCATCTTTGTTAGAAAGACAGTTAAAGGTCTGATCAGATGTCCCTCCGCTGTTGTTTATATAGTTTACGGTGTGTAATGACTAGAATAGCCGAACTTCTCCTTTTTCTTCTCCTTTTGTATCTTCCCTCTCTTTTTCTAACTCTTTTTCCTTTTTTTGGTCATCTTTATCTTCCTTTTCTTATCTTCCTTTCCCCTTTTTTTCTTTCACTTCCGCCTCTTCTTCTTTCTCTTTAGCTTCTTCCTCTTCTTTATTCTCTTCTTTCTCTTTAGCTTCTTCATCTTCCCTTCTTTATTCTCTTCTTTTCTCTTTTAGCTTCTTCCTCTTCTTTATTCTCTTCTTTCTCTTTAGCTTCTTCCTCTTCTTTATCTCTTCTTTCTCTTTAGCTTCTTCCTCTTCTTTATTCTCTTCTTTCTCTTTAGCTTCTTCCTCTTCTTTATTCTCTTCTTCTTTCTCTTTAGCTTCTTCCTCTTCTTCATCCTCTTCTTTTTTCTTTAGCTTTCTTCGCTTTCTTCCTCTTCTTTATCCTCTTCTTTCTCTTTAGCTTCTTCCTCTGCTTCTCCTCTTTACCCTCCTCTTCTTTCTCTTTAGTCTTTCTTCTTCATTCTCTTCTTTCTTATTCTTCTTCCTCTTTTCTCTTTAGCTTTCTTCTTCTTCTTCTTAGCGTCTTCCTCTTCTTCTCTTCTCTCTTTAGCTTCTTCCTCTTCTTCATTCTCTTCTTTCTCTTTAGCTTCTTCCTCTTCTTTATTCTTCTTCTTCTTTCTCTTTAGCTTCTTCCTCTTCTTCATTCTCTTCTTTCTCTTTAGCTTCTTCCTCTTCTTCATTCTCTTCTTTCTCTTTAGCTTCTTCTTCTTCTTCATCCTCTTCCTTCTCTTTAGCTTCTTCCTCTTCTTTATTCTCTTCTTTCTCTTTAGCTTTTTCCTCTTCTTCATTCTCTTCTTTCTTCTCTTTAGCTCTTTCCTATTCTTCTTCTTATCTCTCTTCTTTCCTCTTTTAGCTCTTCTTCTCTTATCCTCTTCTTCATCCTCTTCTTCTTTCTCTTTAGCTTCTTTTTCTTTTCATTTTCTTCTTCCTCCTCATCTTCATCATCATCTTTTTTTTCCCACTCTTCACCGGTGCCTATTAATAGCATAAACCCTGTTTTATTTCTCTTCCTCTATGTGCACCGGAGGATTCTCTTTTTTTCCAGTCCTCTCACTGCATCTACTTATATTTCCATGTTAATCATGATTAATCATCTTATCTGCTTTGAGCTCCAGCGTGTTCAGCTTTATTTAAACGCCAGGAAAAACACAAACACGTTACAGAGTTCTAATAATGATTATTATAAAATGATGATAAAAAGACTGGGTTTTACTAATGTGTAGATGGATAGAGAGACAGACAGCTAGACAGACAGACAGACAGACAGATAGGTCATTGCTTAGAATAGAAACCTCCTGTGTGTGTGTGTGTTGCAGCATCTGGGTTTGGTTGGGTTTCAACTACTCTCTGATGAATATTAACATATTAGAGGAAAAAACCACGCACAATGTTCATTTGTCCTCTGCTGCCATCTGCTGTACAGATAGAGGAACTGCTCTTTCCCCTCATCAAAGGTTAGTTTAGTTAATATATTTTATTTACAGGTTTGTTTTGTTAATTTAAAGATATGTTTTTCTCGATTTCTATAAAATCTCTGTATTTTTCCAGAATAAAAGTCCAGACTCATATATTGTTTTATTATCTTCTCTAGAATTCGTAGAAATTAGAAATGTGTACTTAAATATTCACAATAAAATTGAAAAGAAATCGACAGCAAAACAGAAATAAATTAGAATAAAATGAATAAAATATGAACTAATTATAATTCGGAACATTCTTTAAATAAAATAATAAATAAAACACAGGTTAAATAAAATATGGAATAAGTTTAATCAGAAAAGTTTTTAATTAAAGAAAAAAATAAAAATATTAATAAATTTTGATAGATTATTTTTATTTTAATGTTGGTTTGCACTGTTGCCTCACAGCAAGAAGGTCCTGGGTTCGATTCCTGGTCAGGGGTCTTTCTGTGTAAAATCTGCAGGTTCTCTCTCTGGGTTCCTGCGTGGGTTTTACTCCGGTTTCCTCCCACAGTCCAAAAACATATATGTTAGGCTGATTGGTGATTCCAAAAGTCTTGTAATTTTAACGTGGTACTTAAACGGTCTTGAACTGGAAACTTAATCAGTGAATAGTTTTCTAAAGATTTCATTAACGTTTAAAATAAAGCGAATTACAGAATCGTATGTTGATTACGTGTTTATTTGTTATGATTGCACAAGAACAGTGAAATGCTAATACACTTATTTTTTTCAGGTCTTCTTGTTCTTACTAGGCTAAAGACAGAAGAATGAGCTTTTTGGTTTGGATCTCAGTCATCCAACGTTCACAGTTCTTCAGATTTAATCAGCTAAAGAGTCCAGCAAAAACGGTTCATTAATCTGCACTCGTCTCCAATCAGGTATCGGAAGGTTCTTCTAGTTCCTGAGGTACCTACATCTCCAACCAAAAAGCTAAAAGTAAGCTGCTTTCTCCAGTTTCCAGTGTTCACTGTTTGCTAGTCAGATTATGCACAGGGTCTCCAGGCTACTGGTAGCCAAGATTCTCTAACCAAGTGAGACAATTTCTGATGGTCAGTTAAGATCACTGGCCATAAATCTGCTTATTATAAATCCGTAAGATATTTGGGATCTTCTCCGAGCTGTAAAAAGCTCCAACCAAAACACTAAAGTGCATATAAATGCTGGGCTAAACTTGTCTTCCACTTTGTTAACTAGTTTATCTGAAACATTTTGGCCAGTTGAGGGCGCTAGAACATCCGGTAAAAGCAGATGACATGCGGTCAACTTATTTTAAAATAAATACATGGCTCTGATGGTGGCTAGCAAAAAAAAAAAAAAAAGTGTGCTCGCTAACTGGTTAATTAGCAATAGGGCTAAAAATGATTTTTGCTAAGGGTATTTGTGACAATAACTAAAGTTCTGGTTAAAGCTTGGTTTAGTTGGAGAAGTCTGATACCTTGAAGGTTTAGAAGGACGTGCTCTCCAAGTGTTTCGGTTCCTTGTTTCCACAACCGTCCCTAAAGTCCACGGTTGTTTCCGTAGAGCAGTTCGGTTCAGAAAAGTTCTGTTTATGAAGATCTGTATGTTTTTGTGTCATTTGGTCTACAGGACAGCAGGATTGTTTAAGACAGTTGTAGGAGATACACGGTGTAGCGCAGTGTTCGTTCTCCGTCTCCCCGTCGATAAACTCTGTCTGCAGTGTAACGCTGTGGATCCCCAGGCAGTGCAACATCTCTCTGATCTTCACGTGCAGGCGGCGGATTTCACCTTTTGAGCTTTCCAGGTCCGAGGACAGTTTGACGTGCATGGAGGCCACGTTTCGATCCTTGGCCAGCTCCCATACGTGCAGCTCGTGAACACCGAGGACTCCAGGCAGCCTGCTGACGTCCTCCACTGAGAATGAGACAGAAGGTGTGTCGGTCTGGACAATACGGTTGTTTAACAAAAGCTTAATCATGTAACGTGGCACTTTCTACTTACAGATCATGGAGACGTCCAGATCTGGCGGACTCATCTGCAGCAGAATTCTGGTGGTCTCTTTGACCAAAGGAACGCCTGAGGAGACGATGATGGCTATCATAACTAGCGTCAGGCTTGGGTCCACGTAGCACTGCCAGTTACAGGGAGCGTCGGGGGGGAGGGGCCGCACATAAAACAAAACCGCAGCCACCACCACTACCACCGAGCCCAGAGCATCGTTCAGCACGTGGAGCAAAACACCTACAGGTAGAAAAGAGGGAATAAAGACACAGAACAGACCAAACGGCGCAACAGATTCTGGTGTCTTTAACCTCCAAACTTGCTGACGTCTTTCTTTGTCTCTCATTTCTTCAATTATTCCTTTTTTTCTTCTTTTATTTCTTTCAGTTCTTTTTCTGCTCATATATATTTATACCTTATTTCATTTGTGTCTTTTACTTCTATTTTACTTTTACTTCTTCTTTCTTGTCCTTCATATTTTTCTTATTTGACAATTGTGTTTAGCACTTTTTCTTCCCTAGTCCTTCATGAGAGCTTTGCTGCTCCCTTGCATCTTGGTTTTTTTATGCATAGTGTTTATTCTTTTCTCCTTTTCTCTTTTCTTTGGCAACTTACCCGTTTTTATCAATTTAATCATTTCCTTGTCCACCATTTTTCATCATTTTACTTTTCTTTGTCTCTCATTTCTGCAATTATTCCTTCTTTTTCCTTTTTCTTCTTTTATTCCTACTGTGTAGCTGTAGTTCTTTTTCTGCTCTTATCTATTTATGCTTTATTTCATTTGTTTCTTTTACCTCTATTCCTCCTTTAACTTGCCCTTTGTTACTTTTTTGAAAAAAAACTTAGATTCTGGTGTCTTTAACCTCCAAACTTGTGTCAAGAACTTCTTTCCCTTTTTGTTCTTTTATTCCTACTGTGTAGCTTTATTTCTTTCGTTCTTTTTCTGCTCATATATAGTTATACTTTATTTCATTTGTTTCTTTTACTTCTATTTTACTTCTTCTACCAGCTTTGCTGCTTGCTTCCATCTTGTTTTCTAAAGAACTGTTTTTTTATGCATAGTGTTTATTCTTTTCTCCTTTTTTTCTTTTACATATCTTTTCTTTATCAATTTAATAATTTCCTTGTCCATCATTTTTCTCACTTCCCTTTAATCTTGTATCTGCTTTTTTTTCTTGTTTTTTTCTTGTTTTTCCTTTCGCTTCCCTCATTTTCTGCTATGGCAGGTGTTTCCACACTGTCTTGCTGTGTGAAGTTTAAGTTTCAAAATGGACAGATTCTAGAACAATCAACCCTAAAACAGCTGCACGGTGAAGTTCTTGTACCTCGTATGTTAAGTGGAGGGCCGTCATTCTGCTTCTTCTCCTGGCGTAATGAAGCCGCCGGCTCGGAGCCTGTGGACGGACAGAACACGAGTGCTGAGCGCACTTGCTGCTATCACGCAGGACTTTTACACACCGTTAACACGGAGCTGAGGGAGGAGGACATAATGTGCATGGACACAACGACAAGGTTATTTTTTTTAATTGTTTACTCAACTTTCACTCTTCAGTAAACATGGCAACAGAATTCACCACTACAAAATAGAAACCAAGATTTTAATCTTGACTCTGTACAGGAATAACCAGTCCAGCCAGGGGAACTGGGCAAACACTTCTGACCCAGGGGCAAATGTCCTTGTACATGCACACACTTAGTTACCTTTATATCTAGAACTTCTGTTTTACATAATCTGGTGTTTCTTACCGCTGCAGGTTTGGTAAAGTTTATCAGGAAGTGACTTTAATTCTTTAACTCATTGGATGAAAACGGTGCTTTTAGTTTTTATTATTTAATTTTACTACTTTTATTTTAGTTTTGTGCTAAAGTTTAATTAGCATCTTTGGCTGGAAACAGCTACTGTAGCCTAATCCGAGTCACGATCATGTGATTAGGGACACAACGGGAGTCTCTGTGGGATGTGAACAATAACTGGCAGACAAGTCTCCTGAAACTGAGTGTTTACCCAGCATACCTGTATTAGGTAAACAGACTGTTATAACCCATCAGTTATTTGTCTTTGGATGTTTAAGTGCTTCACATAGCAAACACAAGACTGTTTTTTTGGGTCGGTAAAAAGTGTCCTGTTGAATGTTTGTGGTGTTTATAGTTGTATGTAATGTGAACAATAGCGTTTGTTCAGGTTAAGTAGCTAGTGATTAAAGCCAAAAAAGCAATTTTTACGAAAAAACTTGGTCATAAATGTCTCATGTCTCATAATCATAGCAATGTCTAGATGTTTAAATAGTTTGTAAAAGCGTTGGCTTTGATTAAGTGATTTTCTCGAGCAGCTTTACAGAAATATAAACCATCAGAATAAAAATTACAAATGCCAAAATAAAATGTGTAGTTATTATTAATCAAGCCTTAGTTTGCAGCATCATTCATTCATTCATCTTTTATACCCGCTTATTTCCTAACTCGGGGTCTGCTGGAGTCTATTCCAGCCGCCTCCGGTTGCCAGTCCATCACAGGGCCACACACACACTCACACTCACTCCTATGGGCAATTTAGAATCACCAATCAATCCAACATACATGTTTTTGGACTGTTGGAGGAAACCGGAGAACCCGGAGTAAACCCACACAAGCACATGGCGAACATGCAAACTCCACACAGAAAGACCCCTGACTAGGAATCGAACCCGGAACCTTCTGGCTGTGAGACAACGGTGCTAAGCCACCGTGCTCTGCAGCATCAAAGTACTATAAAAGTGAGATATTGGTATCTGGCCTAAACAGGCAACCCATCCTCATCTGGGTGACACCAGTGTGTGTGTGAGTTTATAAATATTCTATCTCCAAATGTCTTATTTTTTTAAGGCAAACTGACCCGAAACTTTATGCAAATTATACATCAGTGTAGTTTCAGTGGTCATTACGTCACGTTTAACACTCATTCCTGTTGTAGTCCACAGCAGTCCCATAATACAAACCTGTGCTTTGCTAAAATAATAATGTTGCCTGAAAGCCAGAATATAAAGACATTAAAAATGATCGTTAAACTGCTGTCTGGGCTAAATGGTCTTATTGAGCAAATACAAAGTAGTGCCAGATGAAATAAACAGGGTTTCCTCTCAAGGTTTCTCACTAATTTTTTCATTATGTCTGGTTATAGTTTGCGGTTGGTTTGCTCTTCTGTAATAAATGATTACAGAAAAATGAATAAAAATGTAACTAAAAAGCTTTTTGGGCAAAGTCTGCTGTTAAAATCGCTTTAGAAATGACATTAGACAGTGCAACAAAACTCCACAATACTCCAGTTACAGTGCTTAACCCCTAATGATCAACTAAACCCAACCTAGTAATAGTTATAACAGTATCCTGGTGTCAACTAAAGACATCATTACTTCTATGTCATTAACATTTACTTTGGGGTTGACTAACATTTATATCCGTTATACATCTGAGCAGTTAGGGATTAAATGTGCTGTGCTCAGGGCTCCAGCAGTGGCAACTTGGTGGTGCTGGGAATAGAACCCTGATCTTCCAACAGCTTTAACAGACCTTAACAACTGCTCTACCACTTCCCCACTTACATAATAAAGGATTGTCTTATGTTCTCACATGATCTCGTTGACTTTTCTCTTGTTTAGTCCTGGAGTTGATGGACTGAAGCTCATTATCGAAGCTGTAAAGTGGAAATCAACTTCAAGCAAAGAAAAATACTGGATTTTGGTATTAAAGCCCCTGCTTGGACTGGCATCATGTGATTTACAATGTGATTCAGTTAGTCTGGATTTATAAAGCCTAATACTGTTATTATTATTATTATTATTATTATTATTATTATTATTATTAATGGTGTGCAGAACTAGTGACTACCTTTTCATTTTTCAACCAAATCTTTACAATGACATCATTCTAATGGAGTTTAATCACATGACCAACTAGTAGAAAAACCTTCTTTTATTACATTTTTCCTGACTTTTTTCCCTTTAGTGAATCCTAAATTTGTTTTTCTCCTACAGGAAACCAAACCTTTTAATTATTTTATGTGTAGAATAAAGAAAATAATGACACGGAGCACCTGCTTCGCCGTTCATGACCATTTTCCCGTCGCTGTCGGTTAGATCGTCTCTGCTCCGGTTCTTCCTCCCGCACAGCCACCGCCAGTCCTGAAACACCAACAGACCGACAATATTGACTCCGAGTCCAAGGGCACCGACGACCAGCACGATAAACGGCTCATCCACAGCTTCGGGCCGCGCCAGTCTCTTGAGCGCCTCTGCGGACACGGAGAAGCAGAGCGCCGCCAAGAAAGCCGCGTTGGCCAGCGCGCCCACCACCTCAGCCCGGGCCAAGCCGAATGTACAGCGCGGAGAGGCGGGCCGGCGAGACAGTCTCCCCGCCGCCAGTCCCACACACAGAGACAGGATGTCCGACAGCATGTTGAACGAGTCTGACACCAGCGCTAAAGAGTTCCCTAAATAACCCGCAACGATCTCGGCTACGAAAAAGATCACCGTGATCACGAGCATAAAAATCAGGCGGCATGTCTGGCCGTTATAGCGCCCCATGATGATGTGCGGGACGGGGCGCGGAGCTGCTGAGTTCAATAAAGAAACGCGGAATCCTGTGGATAAGTAAAACCTTCACTCGCTCCTCCTCCAGTCTGGAGTTCATCCGTTCCTATCTGGAGACCAGTTTCGTCTCCATGGTGACCCTCTGCTTGGTAGTAGTCAATATTAAACATCAACGTGCTTTAGAAAAAATTAAGGATAAACTTAATTGTACTGTTTCTTTTATACATAAAAATGGATGTGGATGTGAAAGTCTGTCTTGGATTTAAAAAGTTTAACATGATGTAATAAATTATTCTGAATATAATGCTGGAATACAACAATGTTTCTAGGAAAGTCTTATCGAAAACTTTGACCTACTTGAGATATCGAACTGTTGCCTCACAGCAAGAAGGAAGCAGGTTCGATTCCTAAGCCTTTCTGTGTGGAGTTTGCATGTTCTCCCTGTGCTTTTGTGTGGGTTTTACTCCGGGTTCTCCGGTTTCCTCCGACAGTCCAAAAACATGTATGTTAGATTGATTGGTGATTCTAAATTGTCCATAGGAGTGAGTGTGAGTGTGTGAGTGGCCCTGTGATGGACTGGCGACCTGTCCAGGGTTTACCTCTCCTGCCCTTCACCCTTTCAGAGACGGCTGGGATAGACTCCATCAGATCCCCGTGACCCTGAATTAGGGAATAAGCGGGTATAGAAGATAAATAAATGAATGAATGAATAAAGTCCTTTTTTTTTAAAAGAGCTAGAACAGGATTAAATGCTGATTGGAGTTTTGTTATTTACATCTTTTATCCTGGTCAAGGATGCACCATGAGGAGCCTCAGGCAATTCTATAGGTGAAAAGTAAGAAGTGTGTGTTTGGAATCTGGGTAGAGTCGCCTGTGTGCAAAGGTAAACAATATTTTTGTACATGTTGAAAAAAAAAAACGTGTTTGTTTTAGGTTATTTCTGAAAGGATTCAACTTGGATTAGCGATTATTAGAATCCCTGTCATTTTTCTCCCAATTTTCTTTCTGTAGGGCTTTAAAACCAATGGTAATATTTACACATCATAAACTGCAGTTAATCCTGTAGTGGTTTTTGCAATTTGGCAGATTTCGATCGCTTAGTTTTCCCTAAATTATTGCAAGTTTGCTGTTTGCTGTTTGTATAGCTGAGCTGGCTGTAATACCAGTGTCGCTCAACGACAAGGTTATTTTGGTTTATTTTGCTTTTCAATAAGCATTTAAATTAATATTCGTGTAACTTCGTTATTTTTTTGTTGTTGTTGTTGTTGTTAAACACTTACGCATTTTATTGCGTAAGTCTTAAAATGTACATTTAAAATATTTGATATTTTTTTTAAGGAGTAAAAGAAATGGAACGGAGAAAAATATAGCTAATATTAAATAACTCAAAAGAAACACTAATTAGAAAAGCCACTGCACTCTTTTTTTTATATAAAAATAATTTTATAATAACTATATCCTGTAGCTCAGGTCCAAAAATCCCTGAATTAATTTGATCAGTGTAAATGGTTCACTAGGTGTTGATGTTGTTCATGAGGGTGTAGGTTACTGTGGCCAACAGGCTGATAAACCGTCAGCACTTATTAACCCGATTCCTCTGGTTTTACACGTACACACACAAGTATGATAAAATGTGTTTGTGCATGTCTAAGCTACCGTATTGTCAGTAGTTTAGTAACTTCAGTCACACTTTAACTGTAAAGCTGTGCTTATAAGCGCATAATAACGCTGTCCTTTCTCACTACTGAAACTATGCTTTCTATATAATAAAATATATAAAAAAGAAATATATCATATTTTAGTCAATTAAAATGAATGCCTTTTAATGGTTGCCTTTGTTTTATCATCTATTAAAAGTAAAAATGAGTTTAACAAATAAAAGTTAAAGCTTTATAGAACATTTGCATTTAAAATGCTGCATCATGCTGATACGTGGAATCTGCTGCTCTTTAGGTTTAGCTGGCATGTGCAACACAAACCATGTGATCGAAGCATTGGGTTGCCAGAGAGTCAGGAAAACAAATAATGAACACAAAACTGTTATTACTGTATAGATCGATTTTAGTTCTATGCTGTTAAATATTGACAAGCACTCTATATAAAATCACATCTAGTACAAACGTTCTTGTCGACCCTCAGGCATGTGATTCATAAATCTAATCCCCAGTATCGCTTCCTTAATTAGATTCAAACAGGGTTTTTTTAAAGGGATCTTGTCTGTGTGAGCTCCTAGCTGTGCTTCCTATGACTATTCTGTTTTCTCATGCAGCTCAAAACACTGATTGTTCTCTATCGCATCAGCCAGTATGAACATGTTAATATGTGAGGTAATAATCCTGTGACTTGAGGCATAATAAAGATGCCGCTTGATGCCAGGAGCACTTTTGGGAACAGCAGCTATGGCAATCTCTAGTGCTATTCTTTAGGGAGCTCCGTCATGCTGTTTACACACTTGTATGTACTCGTACTGTTCAGTTTACTAGTAATGCTTTCTGGTTCCTCTGATAAACATGGCGTTTGGAATAAATTAATACAGGCATTCAAAATATGTCTCATTTCAAATCTAAGTGACTGTGACTCTTAGTATAGTTAGTGTTAACTGTTAAAAGCTTATTTGCTTCTATGTTTTAAGTCACTTTAGATGTGGAAATCAACTGTCCAAATACTTTTTGCTATTTAAAGATGCCTGGACCGTCCATTCTGTGTGGAGTTTGCATGTTCTCCCCTTTTCCTACAGTCCAAAAACATGTATTTTAGGTTGATAGGTGGTTTTTAATTGCCCATAGGAGTGAGTGTGAGTGTGTGTGTGGCCCTGTGATGGACTGGCGACCTGTCCAAGGTGTACCTCTCCTGCCTTTTCCCCTTTTAGAGATAGCTGGGATAGACTCCAGCAGATCCCTGTGACCCCAAATTAGGGGTATAGAAGATGAATGAATGAATGAATGAATGAATGAATGAATGAAAAAATATGTATATTTTTTGGCTTTCTTTCCTAAACATGAGAAATCGAGGATTACAAAGGCAACAAAGTAAATCCAGACTAATTTCCGAATCTTATTTCCAGGTCTATAATTGAGTCAGTTAAAAGCAAACCGTGTGCTCCCTTATACGCAGTGGTTTCCTTTCATCACAGTGACTCAGCAGCTAATCCTCTACCGGGTTGCGTCACCTGTAAACCTGATCAGACCTGACGTCTAACTTGGAAATGGAAAATGTGTAACTCGATTCTGGATTTATCCGGCATATGGCAGCCTATTATGTTAAATCTGGACCCAGTTTAAATAAACATGATCTCCAGTGAGGAGGAAAAAAAATTCCTCCCCTGCTGATTTTGTATATTTGCCCACTGGCAAAGAAATGATCAGTCTAAACTTAATAGGAAGATTTTTCTTCCACAAAACAAGTCTTAGTACTTTTGAGTTCAGACGTTTCTTGTACTTCCACCAGGTTTTTCACACATCTCAGGAGGGATTTTGTCCCGCTCCTCTTTTCAGATTCTTTTCAGGTCATTAATGTTTCCAGTCTGATGTTTAACTCAAACTTTCAGCTACACCACAGATTTTCCATGGAATTAAGATCTGGAGACTGACAAGAACAATTCAGGACATTAATGTGTTTCCTCCTGAGTCACCCCTTCGTTGTCTTGGCTGTGTGTTTTGCATCATTGTCATGCTGTAATATCCATCCATAACCTATTTTCAGTGCCCTGTCTGACGGAAGAAGGTTCTCACTCAAGATCTGATGGTTCGCGGCCCAGTCTAGCCTTTATTTAGTGTAAAATTGTCCTATCACCTTAGCAGCAGTTCGGCTAACCCCGAGGATGACTAGCTTGTCTTAGTCCAAAAAAGAGTTTCCAGACCGGTGCAGAGGAACGATAGCGCTGACGTACAACCTTTAGATTTATATTTCAATTATATATTTGATTTATATATTGCCCTAAATGTGTTAATCATGCAGTAATATTTTTCAACAAAATTGTGTATTCTAACTCAGGACACCCCACCCCTTAATAGCCTGTGTTACCCCCATTGGATAAATAACAGTAGCTTGATGTAATGTAAATGTCACATAAACTTTACAGCACAGTGAAATCTGTTTCTTCGCATATCCCATCTTAGAAAGTTGGGGTCAGAGGGCAGGATCAGCTAAGATACAGCGCCCCCTGGATCAGGAAGGGTTAAGGGTCTTGTTCAAGAACCCCGAGCATGTTGCAGTAGACATTCGGAGACACCAACCTTCCGTGAATTCATGTTGTCCTCTGGAGGACGATATTTTTTCTCTGATGTTTGCGAAGGAAAAGATTTCCAACACTACATACAGAAGGAATCTAATGATATGTGATTCTTCCTGCCAAATCATCACACTACAGCTTCTTTTCCAGCTTTTGAGGTCGAGACTGATGAGGTAAAGTTCCTCGCTCAGCTCGTTTTCTGATGGATGTTCTAAACATCTCTCCAGTAGGATGTAGACCTGGTTCGGGAGACAGTTTAGTAAGACAGAAGCTCCATTACACATGGAACATCGATTTCCTGTTTTGTTTATAAAGATGGATGTTCGTATGGAGGTTGTGGTGATCAGTCATGTGATCATCTCCACAGGAAGTGCTTAACCAGCTGTTTAGTCATGTGGTGGTTAAAGATTGCAGACTCTTGGAAAAACCGTGGCTTTCAGAAACACTTCATGTTCGGTGTGCAATTATATAATAATTTATCTTGTGTGAAATGTAGACTTTAAGTTTGAAGTTCTGAAATGTTTTATGTAAAAATTGTTTATGATCAAGTTTTAAATTTGTTTTTATTTATTTATTTTTTTCTCTGCCTTTTCTGCTCTGCCAGCTGGTAAAAATGTTTTTTTCTTGCTTTCTTTAATATAATTTTTTTGTTGTTGTAAATTTCCGACTTGCATTTTTGTAGCTGTAAATAGGAACTTCTGCAAGTTTGATTTGTCCATGTGAAACTAATCATTTAAGGTAAAAGCAGTCCCGTTTGTTAGCTTACCTTGCTTGGACGTAGAAGGTTTTTCGTCCATGTACAAGAATACAACACAGAATAAAACGACGGATTATTGACACACAAGACATTATTCGCAGTGCAAAAGAACCCCCCCCCCCCCACACACACACACACAATATTCCAGACTTAAACACTACCCAGTTACAGGTTCTCTTATTACTGTTAATCATCTCATCATCTCTTCAATTATTTATACAACTGTATGTTTAACAAGGAACAACCTGTACATAATTCTGCTCCTAATCACAATTTATGTCTCTTATGTAGGTTTGTATGTATGTATGTATGTATGTTTGTGTGTATGTATGTATGTATGTATGTATGTATGTATGTATGTTTATGGGTATGTATGTTTATGGGTATGTATGTATGTATGTATGTATGATGGGTATGTTTGTATGTATGGTATGTTTGTGTATGTTTGTGGTATGTATGTGTATATGTATGTATGTATGTAGGTTTGTATGTATGTATGTAGGTTTTGGTATGTATGTATGTTTGGGGTATGTATGGGGTATGTATGTTTGTGGGTATGTATGTTGTATGTATGTATGTATTGTATGTGATTGTTTGTGGTATGTATGTATGTATGTATGTATGTATGTTTGTGGGTATGTATGTATGTTTGTGGGTATGTATGTATGTGTGTATGTATGTATGTATGTATGTATGTATGTATGTATGTTTGTGGGTATGTATGTATGTAGGTATGTATGTATGTTTGTGGGTATGTATGTATGTATGTATGTATGTTTGTGGTATGTATGTATGTATGTATGTTATGTATGTATGTATGTAGGTATGTATGTATGTATGTATAGGTTTGTATGTATGTTTGTGGTATGTATGTATGTATGTAGGTTTGTATGTATGTTCTGGTATGTATGTTTTGTGGGTATGTTTGGTGGGTTGTGTGTATGTATGTAGGTATGGTATGTATGTAGTGTTTGTGGGTATGTATGTATGTATGTATGCATGTATGTAGGTTTGGGGTAGGTATGTCATGTAGGTGTGGGTATGTATGTTTGTGGGTATGTAGTGGGTATGTAGGTATGTAGGTATGTAGGTTTGTATGTATGTATGTTTATGTACCAAGTACTCCAAAAAAAAAAAAACCACAACAAATCCCTCTTGTGTGTTTACACATACTTGGTGAATAAAATCGAATTCTGATTCTGATTCTCCTGCATGACAAACATAAATTCTTATTAATAGACTTACTTTATATATATTTTATTTTATATTTATTTAAAAATAAAACCAATAACGAATCTTTCACCATTCCAAAATTAGATCCTAAACTTCGAATTTATTTACTAGGATAAAATTATAAAATTAAAACGAAATTTAGGTGGCAAACCAACAACATTACCAAACTTACAGACTTTCTTTTTGCACTAGAACAAAAAAAAAAAAACCGTCTACCAGTTAAATCGGGAACTTAAACAAAGCCTAAATCTTACATGACAAACCAATATAACATTACAAAATCCATCAAGAATCTCAGAACCTTCCAGTTTTAGCTCAGTGTGGGTTTGTGTTGCGTTGTGTAGCCCTGTTCTGGGCAGCATTGTGATCCTGGAGAAACGCTGCTTATTTTAGTTTACTGTATCTGCTATAAAGAATTAAAATGATAAGAAAGGTTTCTTGATTATGAATGAATCATTGTACAATCACACAAGGGTACAAAGCAAAATCAGCACATTTTTCCTACTGGACAGATGTTTAGAACAGACATTATAAAACGAGCTGAGTGAGGAACTTTCTCATCTTTTGAAGAAGAGATTGAGACTAATGAGGTAAAGAAGATGTAGTGTGACAACCTGGTAGGTAAAATCACACACTGTAGTATTTATATTTCTATGGACCTTTTTATTTATAATAACACAAAAATTAAGTAACAAAATTTTTTCAGATGAAACAACAGAAAGTTTGCTCAGAATTTAGAGGAAATGATGTTTATTCTATTAACTAATCACATCTTCAAATAATAATAATAAACTGAAAAACTAACCGGCATTAAAACAACATTTTGTTGTCAAAATTCAGCAAAAATACTCAGTGAGGCTAAAGAGCAGTTCCATGCTCTGTACAGCAGATGGCAGCAAAGATCAACTCAACAATGAGAGAGTTTTTCCCCTAGTATGTTAATATTTATCAGACAGCAGATGCAAACCAACTAGATGATGCACCACACACACACACACACACACACACACACACACACACACATTTCTATTCCAAAAAATGACCTAACTGGATATATTTTATTATATACATATATTAACTATATATAAATCTGGTAATGTTTGGTTTAACGCTGAACACCCAAAGGAGATAATGTGATTTATGGAGATAGTGAAAACACACACACACACACACACACACACACACACACAGTTTCCTGGATGCACGCCAAAAAATTTCCTGGTTAAACTTTCAGACTTTTTTCCTCAGCAGCGCCCCCTTATGACCTTCTTACAGCTGTTGGCAGGCACCACGTGTCCTTTTTATTAGCATCTGATTATTCACCATCTGATGTCTAAGACAAACAGATATATAAATATGTCCACACTAAGACACTCTGGGCTTTAAATTGTCTTACAGCGAGCGTAAGCGTGAGGGTGAAATACGACTGTTTGCGCTCAGCCGAAAGGACACCCTGTCCAATCAGTAAACAAAAGAGAGAAAAAACGCAAAGTCTCGGTCACAACTGTACATTTGTATATATGAAACGTGGCCACGTGTTTTAACCTCCTAGACGAGGAGCTGCTCCAACGGTCGGGGTTTCTAGTCTGATGCGTGCACATCTGCTCAGGATCACATCTGGGAGAAGAACCTAATGTGGAAGTGTGTCAGAGCGGTAAACAGTGGGGATGAAACACAGCACACACACACACACACACACACACACCCTGGAGGATTTGCATTTGTGTGTATGTAGGAAGGATCACTCATTTCTGTTTTTTTACTCAACACCTGATAATAAATGCAAATGTTTCCAGGGGACAAGTTTGGACAGTCAAACTTGTCCACTTTTTTGGACGTTTTTAAGCAAAAAAAAAATCCCCTTCAAGACTAATAACGTATTTAGAACTGCAGATTGTTTCACAGGACATGTTTTAGTAACCTGAATAGAGAGTCACGTTCATACATCACAATGCCATCATTACCACATGGAAGAAGTGGTAGCGCAGTGGTTAAGGTGTTATTGCTAATTGGAAGATCCGGGTTTGATTCCCAGCACCACCAGGTTGCCACTGTTGGGCCCTTGAGCAAGACCCTTAACCCCTTATTGCTCAGTTGTATCAAATGACATATGCTGTAAGTGTAAATTTTGGCAGACGTCTGTATCCAGAGCGATTGTGGAAAAAGCTTTTTTTTTTAATCCGGTTCTAAGAATTGATGGGATTTTTTTCATTTTGTCATATAACAATAAAAAAAACCCCTCATCCATACGGCACACATTAATTATCGAATATTTTAATTAACCAGGATTGAGACTATCAAGTGTGCTTTACAAGCACTATACAATGTGTGTGTGTGTGTGTGTGTGTGTGTAGACATACATATAGCAGCGCACTTTCCCTCCATCGCTACTCTATAATGATTCTTTCAATTTCCCTTCATAAGATAAAAAAATCCCATTCAGCCCTAAACATTTATTCATTCATTCATTCATTCATTCATTCATTCATCTTCTAAACCCGCTTATTCCCTAATTCGGGGTCACAGGGATCTGCTGGAGTCTATCCCAGCTGTCTCTGAAAGGGTGAAAGGCAGGAGGGGGGACACCCTGGACAGGTCACCAGTCCATCACAGGGCCACACACACACACTTAAACTCACACTCACTCCTATGGGCTATTTAGAATCACCAATCAATCAATAACATATATGTTTTTGGACTGTGGGAGGAAACCGAAGAACCCGAAGTAAAACCCACCTCTTTTTTAAATGCTTTTTATAGTTAAAAATGTGATTCTGGTGTTAGATTGTTAATATTAGTCATATGTTTAGGTGTTTTATACATTCACATTATTTCTTATAGGAAAATTCAGACTGCAGGACAGACTTTCGCCTTAAAAACTGGCCTCAAAATCAATTCAGTTCCTGTGCTGAGGTTTTACTCTACCGTGACGTTTATGCAGGAGGAACCGCTCGTCTTCAGTAGCAGGAGATGGTGTGTAACACAACGCAGTCGTATAAATTTTTTGTCCTTTGCCAGAACTGGATTTTCACTCTGAGAATTTATAAACAGTCTAAAAGGTCCAGCTGTTGAAATGACCGTATAATCCTCCAGAATTTCTGTGGATCGTCAGCAAGCTTCTTTCAGGCATCTAATCTCATCCTCTTCCTGGTCTGTATGGAGATTCTCTGTTTGGCCAAAAACAAATATTTAGATAAAAAGCTCTTTGGACTGAAGGGATTCATGTTGATGTTCTGCAGCTGATTCATCTGGGGATGTCGGTTCCACCAAACTTATTTAGATGCTCACGGCTGAGAAGATACGAACATAAATTTAAAAAAAGCTTCATTTATTTCCAGATGAATCGCTGCAGTTCGACACCTCGTAAATAATCAAATTAACGATCTGATTGGTTCGTAGTTTTTTAGCAAGCAGCTTGAAATTAGTGCTTAAATTAGATCTGTTTGCTTTGGTGATGAGGTGGACGTGAGTGCTGTCTGGCACCAGGGCAGATTTACACCCTTTCTTAGCTATGGACGTTTTTATTACGTTCGTTTTAACGTTTATATGCAAACTTTATCAGGTCAGTTTGACCAGTCGGATTATTTTCAGCATTTATAGCACGACAAGTTTATCGGGTCTTGTCAAAGTGATGATGTGTGTGTGTTTTTGTAACGGTTTGGATTTTTTACAAGCGCTCTATAAAGATTTAATGGAACACTTTCAATAATGCGCGTTAGGGGGTTTTATAGTAATTACTAAACGGCTCTGGCGATTGAAACATTACCGATACCACAGCCGGCAACGTTTTACATGTATATACCGTACGCATATATTTGGCCAAAAGTTTGTGGACACCTTTCTAATACAGCTATAACAAAAAAAAAGACACACACATCAAAAACATTCAATGTCAAAAAAAATTGTGTTCGGATTGACAGTGTAAACACTGGTTAAGGGCCTTGCTCGAGGGCCCAACAGTGTCTGTTTGGTGGTGCTGGGATTAATGATGTAAGCATTAATACTCGTAATGATTTGGTTTTATTTTTTTAATAACAGATCTGTTATAATTTTATACTTAAAACTCGGAGAACACACTTTATCCTGCAGCATGTTAGAATGTTACAACGGAAATTTGGCGACGTTAAAGGGAGACAAAAATAAATCTTGGTGGTTTAACGAGTCAAAGTTATAAGATGAAAACGGGAGTTTTGACAATATGACAAATTAATACAAACGACAAAGTTGCTGAAAAAATGATAAATTCTGTTCTTTTTAAATAAGAAAAAAATCAGATTTACTGACCAAAGAACAGGAACTAATTCCATCGTTGGACTTTTTCTAGTGTCCTGACATGAAAATCTTGACAAAAGTAAACCTTTTTGGTCGGTTCAGCGTAGAGCTGTGTAAAAATATCGATACAGCTAACCGTCACAATGTTTTTTCTACGATATACTAAAATTATAAGATATAACTGTAACTAAGAATATAACTAAAATTCGCCAAAAATATATGCAATGTCATAAATTTTTGAGCAAGTTGTCACACACCGGATTTGTGTAAATGATTATTAATGAATTATATCAACAAATAAATCCTCTGAAAGTCTCCTCATGTGTTTGTGTGTGTTGCTTCAATCTTTTTTATCCTGCAAATAAAATAATGCTTTGAAGTGATTCACGGTTACGTTAATATTTAATTAAAACCCAACATCAGTTTGTGTCAAACGACTTCCTCCTCCACTCCTGTAGTTGGCGCTGACACATATGACCATCGCCCTAGAAATTAGATATTTGTAGGTTTTGCAATGTATTGTATTGCGAGGTGGGTAGAGTAGCCAAAAATAAGTACTCAAGTAAAAGTACAAGTACTTTTGGAAATAGTTACTCAAGTAAAAGTAAAAAAGGAGATGTTTTTCTAACAGTTCAACTCTTCAAGTCTTTATTTTCTACTAATTATTACCATTTACAGCATTTAGCCGACGTCCTTATCATCGGTGACAAAATGGAGAAAAGAACCTTGGGTGAATCCAGGCTCAGTTCTTCTCTGACCAGATAAAACCAGTAGTTTATTCTATCCTGCAGTAAAGTTTCCATGGTCTTGTCCGGATGACCGTCTAGAAGACAAGATCATCACTGAGAAAGTGCTTTTATTGTCTCCTAGTGCCTTATTGTCTCTAAAATATATAAGAAATAAGAAATAAACCCTTAGAAATAAGCCTAAGAAATAAACCCTTGCCAAAAAACACTAGACTATAGTCTCTACTGTAAGAATTAACAAATGGTTTTCTTTAGGTTATCATGTTTTAGTTGCAGGAACGTTCAGCCTGCAAATATCATTTCTTCCACAGTGGTATCATTTTAATTGGTGTCAGTCATTCAGGTTAGGTGTGAAAGGGTTTGGGTTCTTCCAGGTGAACTGTGTTCTGATCAGCTCACGGTCTCAGTACATCATCTGAGCACTGATTTCTGTCTCTCATACTTACAGATGAACCTTATAACACAGTCGAACTGTTGTATTTTTCTCTTTTAAAACACAGTGTAATAAAACATCCCATAAACAATGTAAAGACAATGTGAACGTTTAGAAAACCTTTTTTTTTAACGACATTCATTTTTTTATATCTGTGATCGTTTGTATTTGTCTTTAAACAGCCTGAATGTGGACTACATGACATCCTCCAACTGGACTACATGACATCCTTCCAGAGATATGAAGTGTGTGTGAGTGTGTGTGTGTGTGTGTGTGTGTGTGTGTGTGTGTGTGTGTGTGTGTGTGTGTGTGTAAGAAAGAAATACAGAGACACAGACAGAGAGTCAAGGACTCCTAATGCATCTTATGTAAACAATGCATCACACAACAACGTCCTGGTCTGTACAAAGAGAAACATTCATTAACAAAGCAGGAACAGTTTATGCACACACACACACACAAACACACACACACACACACACACACACTTGCACGTATATACACACGGTACGTTACCAATCAACGCTGGTAAAAGCTATGACACTGTTGACTCCTTCCACAAACCCTTGAATACCAAATATCAACATCGGCACAAACTTTCTTTAAAAAAAAAAAAATATTTTTAGAATTAGAAATGAAATAAAAAATTAGGCTCTTTAATATAAAAGTGTGATCGATTCAGAAAAGCAAAAAAAACTTCCACTTCTGAAGCATCTTATTTATATTAAAATCAACAAGTGTTTATCTTGTGCTGCTTCTCCTCCTTCAAGCTTGTTTTTTTTTTTTTATTATCCTTCCTGTGAGTAAGTGAACATGTGACTACTTCAAGTGTGTGTTAGGGAATCAGTGAGGAGTGTCTCCATAAACACTCACACTGACTTTCTGACACTCCGTCCTCCGACTCTCGGCGCTCATTTCATCGGTACGTGTAAGTGTCCTGTTTTTATTCGTATCTTATAGCGTGAATCTCTTAATTGAACCCGTTAATTTAGCATCAGTGTATAGAGTGAACTCACTTTCAAACTATTATTCGAACGATCCAAGCTGTTAACCCTTTACCTTCCATAATGCACTCAACCCTTTATACACAGGACGCTTATTATTATATTATTACATTATTATTACATTGTTATTACACTAATCGATGCAATATTTCCTAATTTCTGATAATGTCTGTTTGCGCAGCGACAGTTTTGCACTCGTTTGTCTCACTGCACATACAGTACAGTATAATCTGCTGTATCTACTGTTATATTTTACATTGTAGTGCATTTATCTTTTTGCGTTATGGTTTATATATTGTGTATATTTAGCTGCTGGTCTGTGAAAGCTACCAAACTGATTTCATTGCATCATTAAAATCTGTTTACTTAACGGATGACTATTTCTATGACTGCTGTATGTTGAACTCTATTAACTATTTGAAACAAATTTCTAAAAAATTAATAATAAAAAATTAAAATTAAAATTAGATGGTACAAACTGGAGATTTTTGCTAATATGGTTTTTTGGTCTACAGTTTTAAAAAATATATATTAAAAAATCGATATATTCAACTGAATAAACACCACTGCGAGTTTTTGTTGAGTGGTGTGTGTGTGTGTTTATGGTGAGAAGTCTTTTTTTCTATTGTCTAATTTTTAAAATAAATTTCTGTACGTCAGTTTTTTTCAACCTAAAACCTTAAAAACTTTTTAAAAAGTTTTTATATTATAATTATAATCATCATTCATTGTAAACATTAATTAAATGGTTGATATCACATGATCCAGAGGAAACTTCATAACCTCTAACCGATTTGGTCTGCATGGTCTAAGAATTAAAGCTTGTAGAAAGTTCTATGTTAAATTCCAGAGAGGTTTAGAAAATGTCTATTATAGTCGATTATATAAACCTCAGGAAACCTTGACAGTCAAAGAATCTCGTAGAATTAAACAGAGTACATTTAACATACCTAAAGTCCCCTGGATAAACTCCAGACGCCTAAGGATACTGAGCAGGAGATACCATACGGCACTCCTCAATTCTGCAGTATTTCTAAATGAGGGGAAAACATTAAATGTGCTTTTATTCTGCAATTTACCTCATAAAAATATAGGTGCAAGTCCATACAATACAAAAAAATAACTTTAATTTATGATAAATAATTATCATAAAGTGATAGCTCATGGTTAAGGTGTTGGATTGCCAACCCGAATATTGTGGGTTCAATTCCCAGCTTCACCAAGCCACCACTGTTGGGCCCCTTAACCCTCAGTTGTATAAATGAGATAAATGTAAGTTGCTCTGGATAAGGACGTCTGCCAAATGCTGTAAATGTATGTAATTAGTCAACAATAATGTGCTGCTGGTTAAAATAAAATTAATTTTAGTATTATTTAGTGTATTCATTTTATTATCTAAAAATTTTTTTTTAAATAATCATTTGCAAACATAAGATGATTAATAAAAATGATCATGCTTAATATATTTTTTTATCGAATAAAATAAAAATATTTGCTTTAAAAAATAAAATGATCAGTAAATATTGCACGAATGTCAAATAAAATTAATCAGAAATCGACTAACTGCTTTCACTTGTGTTTGTTTCGCAGTAAAAACTCAAATGATGTTTAAAAAAGTCCCATCAAAAGGTAAAATGTTTATTTAACTTCGCTAGCAAGAATAAAGTGCTAATATTTGTAATAGAATCAGTCACTGATAAAGTAATTCACTTAATTTATTTTTAAATTCATTTTATTTGACTGATTATAAAATGTTATTTATGATAGTAAAGGATTTTTAAATAGTTTGAACAGTGTATTTTTAAAAACACATTTTTTTTGCTATCGCAACATTTTTATTTTAGGCCACTAGAAAAAGGTCCAACGATGGGGTCACGTCATGGATTATTTTTTATGTTTGTCATATCATCCTTCCTTGTTTCTGGTCATGGTCAAAAAGTTGGTAAGATCCTTTCTACTTATTAAAATTGGACATGAATGATAATTTTCTATAAATCTGTATTCGTTTTAGCTGAAATTAAACTAGCATCTCTTCGTTGCAGTGTGCACGCAGGAATCCAAGGCTGATATTGTGTTCTTAGTGGACGGTTCTGCCAGCATTGGTCTAAAGAACTTCCAACAGATTCGTGAATTTCTCTCGTCTGTTGTGATGAACTTTGACATTGCCCCGAATAAAGTTCGGGTTGGTATGGTCCAGTTTAGTGACACACCAAAAACCGAGTTTTCCCTTAACACTTATGAGGAAAAGCAAGAGATTCTCGACTACATTAAGCGCTTGCCGTACAAGACTGGTGGCACCAACACAGGAGAGGCTCTGCAGTTTCTGCTGAAAAACCACTTTACAGAGAAAGCAGGTAGTCGAGCGAATGAAATGGTGCCCCAGATCGCTTTTGTCATCACAGACGGAAACTCTCAGGATGAGGTCGAGCCATACGCACAGGAACTGAGGCAGAAGGGAATACAAGTGTACGCAATTGGAATTAAAGAAGCAGACGAGAAGTTTCTAAAGAAGCTGGCTAGTCAGCCTTATGAAAATCATGTCTATAGCGTGTCTGACTTCAACGCCCTCCAGGAGATCTCACTGAGCGTCAGCCGTGAGCTGTGCATCACCGTAGAAGAGGCGCAAGGAGAGCGTCAAGGTAAGAGAGCAAAAAGAAAGTATAATTGGAACAGTTTTACCAGCTTGAAAGCTTCAAATGTTACAATCGAGGCTTCATTTCAACTTCGTCGATTGTTTTTCCAGAACAGCAGCTACAACTGTAGTTTAAATGCATGCTTTACTTAACAGATAGCCAAGACAACTGTATTTAATGTAAATCAAAATTGTATAATTGTGAAAACTAAGAAGGAAAAGTGGTAGCGCAGTGGCTGTGGTGTTGGACTTCTCATTGGAAGATCAGGGTTCGATTCCCAGCACCACAAGGTCACCACCACTGAACAGGGCCCCTAACCCCTAATTGTTCAGTTGTATAAAAAGATAATTCTAAGTCAATCTGGATAACTAAAATTAATACAAAAAATGTTACGATAACATGGATTTGAATTTTGTTTTCCTTTAGAATGCACAGAGATTACTGCAGCAGACATTGTTTTACTTGTGGATTCATCTGACACCATCGGAGACGCCAAATTAAAAGAAATCCAAAGTTTTCTCCATACCTTCGTAAATGGACTTGAAATTGGGCAACAAAAAGTACGAGTTGGCCTTGCTCAGTTTAGCAACAATCCGCACCAAGAGTTCTTGTTCGGTGTAAATGAAGTTACGAAGGAAGATCTGCTCAGGAGGCTGCTAAGCATCTCCCGTCTGAATGGGGGACCAAAGAGAATGGGGCTCGCTTTGGATTTCATTCGAAACAACTACTTTAGCCAAGCTAGACAAAATGTTTCTAAGATTGCCATTGTGATCACTGAAGGGGAGTCAAGTGATGCTGTACAGGTGCCCGCTCAGGAGCTTCGAAGGCAAGGAGTCGTTGTCTTTGTGATCGAGACTGGACCAACGAATAATGCACAGCTACAGGCTATTGCTAACAGTCCCCAGAAAAGAATTTGTGTTTAGCATGGAAGATTACCAAAATGTACAAAGTCTGATGGAAAACCTACGCAGGAGAGTGTGTATTGCAGTTGATGACCAATTACGAGGTAAACTGAGTATTTCTTTTTTTAACATGGTCATGATCAAATAGAGTTTAAAGTGGTTGCTCATTGCTTTAAACTGCTAATCGGAAGAATGTGGGTTCGATTACCAAGCTGCCACTGCTGGGCACCTAAGCACGACCCTTAAACCTCAAATACTTAGTTGTATAAATGAAATAAATGTAAGTCTTAACTTGTAAAACCTTTTTATTTTCCCCCTATTTAGCGTCTTCTCTCAAATACTCAGACGTCTTCTTGTTGGTGGATAGTACAGCATCAAAACCAGAGACTCAACAAATCAAAACCTTTCTGACACGACTGGTTAACCAGCTCGCCATAGACAAGGACGGTAATCATGTTGGCTTGGCACAGTTTAGCAACAGCGTTGATGAGGAATTTCTCCTTGATAATAATAAAACCAGAAATGAAATCTTGACATCCATACGCACTCTCCGACTCAAGCCCAAAGGGGTGCGTCAAACCGGACAGGCAATCGAGTATGCACGCAAAAACTTCTTCAATACTTCAACTGGTAGTCGCATCGCTCAAGGCTTTAAACAGGTCTTGTTGGTGACGAGTGTGGGGAAATCGAATGATGGTGTCATTCGGCCATCACGTACAGTTAAAATGGACGGAATTCGAGTAATCTCTGTCGGCTTGGGTAAAGCTGATATAGACGAGCTCGATGACATTTCCAGTCCGAATCAAACTTACAAAATGACGATGCCGAACATTTCGCAGGTGATCCAGAAAGTAAAGTCTGTGATTGACACACAAGGTGAATTGAGTGTGTCCCAAGGTCAGTTATTTTTGCTCTTTCCCAGATTATAAAGAACTGGTAGCAGTTATCCTTAAATATTACAATTGTGTATTGTAAAAGTGAATTCTTGATTTTCATTGAAACAAGGCTTTAATTGTGTGCTTTTGCAGACTGCAAGTCCGCCAACATTGCAGATATTGTGTTTATCGTTGATAAATCTGGCAACATGGGACCTGAAAACTTCCAGCTTGTTCGTACCTTCCTCCTAAACATCATTTCAGGGCTTGACGTAGGCATAGATAAAATTAGGATCAGCATTGTTCATTACAGCGATGTTCCCAGAGCTGACGTTTACCTGAACACGTTCATCGACAAAAGTACACTATTGCAGTACGTTCAAAGGTTGTCCTATGGAAGGGGCAAAGCCTACACAGGAGCTGCTCTACGATTTGCCAAGGACCAGGTATTCACCAAGGAAAGAGGCAGTCGGAGTGATGAACATGTTCAGCAGATTGCAGTGGTTATTACAGACGGGTGGTCTGCGGATGACGTCACCGACCCGGCAGCGGAGCTGCGCCGTTCAGGCGTTACCGTTTTCGCAATAGGCATTAAAAATGTCAACGTACAGGAATTGAAGGAGATCTCCTCCTACCCACCCAGAAAGTTTGTGTTTAACATAGAAAGTTTCATTAAGCTCAATGCAATGTCAAGTATATTAACAAAAAGTCTTTGTGGAGATATCAGCTATGGCTTTATACCTTTATTCAGGAATATAACTCTTCAAAAAGGTTTGTATCGCTGATTATGCTGAAATAATCTTTTCAACGTCAGAAGACACTTAACTATATAAGACATGCTTACATTCCAAATCTTCTTCCTTAACTTTAGGCTGCAAGTTCACAGCGGAAGCAGACATCTATTTTCTTCTTCGATGAATCTGGAAGCATTAGTTATGAAGACTTTGATGAAATGAAAGCTTTCATTCTGGAGTTCCTTCACATGTTTGAGGTTGGACCTAACAGGGTACGTATTGGTGTGGTGAAATTTGCAAGCCACGCAACCACCGTCTTCCGTTTGGACACTTATAACACAAAGTCTGAAGTGGAAAAAGCAGTTAAAGATCTGATCATGGATGGAGGTGGAACTCGAATTGATTTGGGATTGGAAGCGATGATTCCACTCTTTAAGCAGGCATCGCAAACACGTGAGGAAAAGGTCCGTGAAATACTTATCATGATTACGGATGGCAAAGCTGATGAAGGCGGAACACCGGTGAAAATTCCTGCTGAAGAGTTAAGGAAAGAAAACATCACAATTTATGCTATTGGTGTAAAAGACGCAGGCATGGCCGAGCTGGAGGAAGTCTCTGGAAGCCCTAAAAGGACGTTTTATGTCCAAAACTATGATGCCCTTAAACTAATTAAAACCAAGGTCCTTAAAGAAATTTGCTCATTTGAAGGTAAATTTTGAAAAGTTTGTTTTTTAAAATTTTAGGTAAAAAAAAACATGCCTGATTTTCTCCTGTCGTGTTTTATAGCTTGTGAAGATCTTTCGGCGGAAGTTGTCTTTCTAATTGACGGCGGAGATGCTGTTGATGGGCTGGACTTTAATAGAACAAAGGAACTAATAGGGTTCGCTGTAGAAAAACTTCCTGTTAAAGAGGACAGGGTGCGACTTTCTGTCGTTCAATACAGCACAAACACCATTGTGGAATTCACCTTAAATGCATTCCATGATAAAGACACCTTACAAAAAGAGATTGCATCCATCCAGCAAGTTAAAGGCAACTCCCACACAGGCAGGGCACTTCAAGATGTTTTAACAGTGTTCCAGGAATCCAGCGAAGAACGTGCTTACACTCTGCAGTTTTTAATAGTCGTTACGGATAGCGTGTCCAAAGATGATGTAGCACAGCCTGCTAGGGATCTTAGGGAGCGGAATATCAACATTTATGCTATAGGTTTTGGTCATGCTAGTAAATCTCAGTTGTTTGCCATTTCTGGATCTTATGAAAGAGTCTACCTAGACAACAACTTTGCTTCCCTACAAACCTTGGGTAGCGAGGTTATCTTTAAAATTTGCAATACTGGTAAGTGATGCAGGATTAAGGTTCTAATAATAACAGGATTTGGCTCTCCAAATTGTTGGTTTCATCTCTTGTTTTCCTTTTGCTTGCTAGAGTGCAAAAGACCTGAACTGATGGATGTAATCTTTTTGGTGGATGGCTCTGGTGGGGCTGATAGTGCAAATTTTCAGCTTATGAAAAAATTTTTGCAAGCAGTGGTGAAAAAGGCAGACGTCGGCCAGAGACGGGTTCGCTTTGGAACAATCATTTATTCGGACCAGGCTAAATCAGAGTTCACACTAAATCAGTACATCAACAAGGACAAGGTTCTGAAAGCCATCTCTGGGATGCATTCTCCTGGAGGTAGGAGAAACACAGCCCAGGCTCTAAAGTCTGCACTTTCCTATTTCGCAGCAGTGCATGGAGGACGGCGTTCTCAACATGTCCCTCAAGTGCTATGCTTAATAACAGATGGGCCGGTCGCTGATTCTGCTGGCCTTACAAAATGGCCTGAGGATCTTTTAGGTTCCGAGGTCAACATGTTTGCAATTGGAATGGCAGGAGCCAGTGAGGCAGAGCTAACAAGAATTACAGGAAATACCGAAAGGGCCTTCTACGTGGACAACTATGATGCTTTTAAAATGCTTTATAAACCAATTAGTCAGCAACTCTGCAATCTGACAAAGCCAGGTACATCTATTACACACCAAACTACTATGCTAAGCTAATATAAGTAAGGTTTTGATTTGTTATTTGAATTTTTTTCCTCTGCTAACTCTTTTTAGTGTGTGAAAAGGAGTCGGCAGATCTGGTCATTTTGATCGATGGGTCTGAATCGATTTCTGAAGAGAACTGGGAAGTTGTAAAGGGCTCAGCAATCAACATAGTTAAAAAACTTGAAATTGCACCAGACAAATGGCGGGTTAGTGTTGCTCAGTTTAGTGACAAAGTATTGAGTCACTTCTACCTGGACAAATACACTGATCTAGCAGGAGTGGAACAAGGAATACATGAGATTTCCCAAAGAAAACAGGGAACAAACACCTGGAAAGCACTGAAAGAAATAGGAAATTACTTTACCCCAGAGCACGGGAGTAGAATAAAACAACACGTGTCGCAGAACTTGCTGCTAATCACTGATGGCAAAGCTAATGACGCTGAAGATCCGAATACACTTGCTAATCTCAGAGCAAAGAACATTAAAATATTTGCGATCGGGATTGGACATGATATTAATCACTACGAACTTATCAAAATTACTGGGTCAAAAGAACGGGTATTTTACGAGACTTTCGAGAGTCTACCACAGAAGATAACTGCAAATAAAGTTCTGGAAGCCATTTGCATACCAGATCTCATACCAGATCCAAAAGGTGAGTAAACTTAGTAGGGGCTGTTCACAGATCGCATCATTTGCACGTCTATTTTCATTATTTCTAAACTGGACGCACAAATAGAGAGCGCTGCGGTCGTGACGTACATGCAGTACCCAAGGCTAATAGAAACATTTCAACTTTTCGGAATATCTCAAGACAAGAACCAACCAATAAGCTTTCTAACCTTTTACGTTACTCTCAAACCTCAGCAGTAAAACTTAGGAGCAACTTATAGTTTTTTTTATTGTTTTATGTAAATAAATTTGTAGCAGTGTTTTAGCAAAGGTGGAAATACATTGTTAAAGTTTCCTCATTATAATGAAAAGCGCAGCTGATGGTAGCTTAGCAACGACATATGCCGCTAGAGTGCTTTAAATAGAAGTTAAAACAGCGCACCTAGTGTTTACCGTGCATTTTTAGGTGTGATATGAAAATGGCCCACTAACGGGCAAATATGATGACTTAATTGTTGTAAAAAGTGGCTGCATACTACTGAGGTTGGGATTTTATCAAAGATTCCTTTTGTCCATGATAATGTTGTCACTGAAAAGATTTCATTTTTTACATTAAATTATTATTAAAAAGTCAGTTAGACTCCATTGCCATGTGTAAGGGACTGCTGCACTATTGGTTGTGTGATTGCAATGTTTGTTCCTGTTTGGATAGGATGCTCTATTGACATTGGCATCGGATTTGATGCATCACTCCAAACAAGCTCAGAGTCTCTACTGGGACCCCACACAGAGCCTATCGTTGCCGCAGCTATTCATCGTTTGTCCATGATTGGTGCACTTTGCTGTGTCGCTGTAGACAAAATCGAAACCAAGTTTGGTTTCCGTCTAGTTTCTGGAAAAGAGGGAAAGGTTTTGGATGATTTCAGATTTAAAAAATATGACCCGAATGTGGTCACCAAGGTGCTTCAAATACGGCCAGAGACGCCTACGGCTTTCAACACATTACTCCTGAACTCCTTTCAAGAAAAATTTGCTGGTTCGAAAGCTGGAGTGAAGGTCAGTTAGCGACATCAAGTTTTGGGTTTGAATGACAACATAAAAAAAGCAAATAAAATCCAAACAAAAATAGACCTAAACATCTCATGGGTTCATTAACTCTCCTGTATACAAAAAGTTGTGTTTGCTTGTTTCCAGGTGGTTGTACTATTTACAGATGGATTTGATGATTCCATGGAGGATTTAAAAGCGAGTGCAGAGAGTCTTCGACAAAGTGGTGGGATCTGCTAAACACTGATTCCTTTCTAAAATAGCAAAAGTATCACTTAGGAATTACCTGCAGCTTTTTTTTCCCGTTCAGCATTTATTCACTTTTAAACAATACGAATTTCCTTAATTCTTAGCTACGAATATAATTTTTTTCATGCGAATATTTAAGGTTCTACCACAGCTTGTTACTGAGCCCTTCAGAGATTTTGTAAAGTATAGTGGATCTCAGTACAACCTGTATAACTAATCATAACCAAAAATATTTACCCGTTCACCTTATTAGCATATATTAATTACAGCTACCTGTTTTCGAGTGCATTTTGAGCAGATAATGAGAAAACAATCTTCACTTTCTTTAGAGATATTTGCATTTGTGCTCTAGGGGTTAATGCACTGGTGATTGTGGCTCTAAAAAACAAGATGGACTACCAAGCGCTGGAATTTGGCCGAGGTTTCAGCTATAACAAGCCTCTTTCCATAAACATGCTGAATGTGGGCACCGCACTGCTGGAACAGATTGTGAGCTTCTTCTAAATGCTCAGATAAAAAGAATAAATTGTGTTTCTAAATATCTTAAATATAAATTCAGTGTATGTATTTTAGGTCAAGAAGTAATTTATTGTATTGTCCCAACTTTCTACCATTGGTTGGACGTTAAAAGCTTGTCTTTTCTTTCAAGCATCTTTTCTTTTTTCTTTTTATCCACACAGGAGTCAGTGGCATCGAGAGAGTGCTGCAATGTGACATGTAGCTGTAGTGGTGGTTTCGGTACCTTGGGAGCTTTTGGGCCCCCAGGAATAAAGGTGAACAAATTGGAAATATGTCATAATATGAAAAATCTATGCAAAGAACATAGCATTTTTACCTCAAAAGTCAATGAGGGTTGATTGATTTTACAAAACATTTTACAAAAATGTACAAAAAGGCAAGTTTTTTGGTTGACATCACTGTCCAGATGACGCCTTTATCTTTTTAAATCTGTGTCCACTTTAAAGGGACGACCAGGACAGATGGGACCTTCTGGAATTCCTGGTGACGACGGACCCATGGTGAGTATGTCTTGGACTACCGTAGACAATTCCTGCTGCACTTTTTTTGAAATATTTGATTGACGTTGCTATTTCTTGTGGTGAACAGGGCGAAAGGGGTAAACAGGGTTTGAACGGAACTCAAGGAAACCAAGGCTGCTTGGGCAGTAGAGGCTTGAAGGTAAAACACATTCGGAATACAATCATTCTTGATGATCTTTCTTTGGGTTTACATACTTTGACTGTTTACAAACACACTGTAATCCAGTTGATAATCCAGGCACTCAGCCACAAACGTATACACAAGCTAGTTTACACAAATTCTTACAAATTTGCTTTGTTAAAAACAGACAAATGTAATAAAAAATGTTTCTGTTTTACCAATTGAAACACACTTTTTGTGTATTTTACAGGGTTCGATAGGCTATACTGGAAATAGAGTGAGTATACAGATACATTGAGTCTTTCAGTATAAGTCTTTGTTTCATATTTTGCTGCAAACACGGAAACGGTGTGTTTTTCTTCTAACAGGGAGAAGAGGGAGATTTTGGTCTCACTGGGGTGGACGGCCAACAGGTGATATTTTTGTTAGCTTTGTTAAACAGCTTGATCTTCTTTAAAAAACATGCATTATAAAATTTCACCTAAATGATTTTGTGTCGTAAACAGGGTGAGCCTGGGGCAACCGGAGCAGCGGGACTGAAGGGAGATCCAGGACGTTCTGTACGTAAATAGGCCTATATTGGCCTGTGCTAAAATATCACAGCTAACTATAGTGCATTGTCTCAAACACATGAATGGCAGAACAAAGGGCCTTGTATTTGTTCTATTTTTAGTGTATTTTAATATGAATTTTATTGTTATATATCATGATATATCGTATCGTGGACCATATATCACGATATTGTGATATCGTGATGTATCAGCAATATATAATGATATCACGATATCGATATCAGAGAAGTGGTAGGTCAGTGGTTAAGGTGTTGGACTAATACCAAAAAGGCAGTGGTTTAATTCCCAGCACCACCAAGCCACGACTGTGGGTCCTTGAGCAAGGCCCTTAACCCCTCAGCTGTATAAAAAACAGATAAATGTTAGTCTTTCTAGATAAGTGCATCTGCCAAATGCTGTAAATGTATCATGAGGTCCTTGCAAATTCATAGCCTCGATATTAATCTATCTATCTATCTATCTATCTATCTATCTATCTATCTATCTATCTATCTATATATATATATATATATATATATATATATATATATATATATATATATATATATATATATATATATGAACATTCATCTATTCTTAAATACTGAATAGTAATAAGTCTCATGCACTTGCCTCATCCTTTTACCTCTGACCATTTGTAGGGTGCAAAGGGTGTTAAAGGAGGTTCTGGTCCGAAGGGGGAACATGGTGTGAGAGGAGATTCTGTGAGTGTTTCTCCAGTTTTTCCTATCAATATAAAATGCATTTATAGAGCATGTCCCTAAAATGCTCCAGACTAAAATACAAACTATTTAGAATGATTTAAAGCATTTGACATTTATAATGTTGGTCAATAGGGATCACGGGGAGTAGACAGCAATGTGCAAGGTCCGAAGGGTGAGCCAGGATACGCCGGCCGTCCTGTGAGTTTCAGTGGTATTAATCTTATAAACAAAACTATAAGAACGCCTTATTTATAGAATTCTATTCCATCCATTTTATAGCAAATGATAACAAAGGCAAAGTCATAATTTAAAAAAATAATATTAAAAAAGTAAATATGGGAGTATTAAATAAAACTCTGGACTTTTGTCCTCTCAGGGCGATCAAGGCCCAGATGGAGCTCCAGGCAAACCAGGAGAACATGGACAGGATGTAAGTACAGCGTCATGTCTTTGGAAACATCTCTGCTAATGTGCTGATGTTTAGTTTAGGCTTGACAGGGTTTATTTCGGGTAAAATTCTGGCAGTCTGACTGCATGATCTCAGGATTCATGGTGTTGCCAGGATCATGTGTTACATTGCTAATCAGGAAAGCATGAGACAGTGAGAATTATTTGGAACGCGAAGATAAATGTGCATGCAGTGATGTCTCAGTTTATTCTGTTTCTATAGGGATTTCCAGGAAAGAAGGGACCACCAGGAGCACAGGTATCACAAACATTTTATTTTACACAATTTCAGTTATGTTTTTTATTGTATTTGATTTCCATTCAGCAGTCACTTCCTGTTTAAATAAAAAAATATTCTATTTTATTCAATTCAATTTAATTCCATCCCTTTTCCCAATACCATCCCTTTCCCTAATTCCATCCCTTTTCCCAATACCATCCCTTTCCCTAATTCCATCCCTTTTCCCCTCCACACGGCAGTCTGCAATCTTCGTTCCACAAAAATATGAAGTGGTACCAAAATAAGTACCTAAAATATGAGTAAAGAAAACACAAATACTATAGAAATAATCCCACGTTCCAAAAAATTACAGGTATCAATATCGGTATCAGCGCATACCGGAAAAAAAAATTATCGGTACTACTCAGTCTTTAAAAATTGGTATCGGTGCATCCCTGATTTCTTTATACACTTATTTTTCTCTATTGCACTGTAAGTACACGTATACAAAAGTTAACTATCTGCATATTCCTGCCACCCAAACCAGTGATCACATGACCTGTTTGTCCTTCCTGTCATCTGAGAAAGCCTTCTTTAAATCTGAGTTGTTCTAATTAAATTATATTTTCACATGTAAAACTTTTCATTGATGATATACGGATTGATATATTTCAGGGAATTACCTCTACTGAACAAGGAGGAACAGGACCAGAGGGTCCAGCCGGCCAGCCTGGATCACCGGTAAAACTCTATTAATCTATAGAAAAAACCTACAGACACACAATAAAATCATTCATATTAAAAATACCCCCCGACCTGTGTAGGGTTTCTGACCTAATAATTAAAGTCCTTTATGTCTTTGTCTCAGTCGAAATTGTGCATTCTGTCTCTCTCGTTCTTTCATCTTGTGTATTCAGGGACTTCCTGGAAGAAATGGAGCCAAAGGAGAGAAAGGTGATCAGGGACTACCCGGAGTTCTGGTAAGTGCAATTATAATAAGTAGATATATTATATATAGGTGTATACAATAAAAATACTATATCCAAATAAAGAAGTAAAATACACAATAAACTAAAGTTATTATTGACTTCAAATTATTATTGGCATCAAATGAATAAACTATATAGATAGATAGATAGATAGATAGATAGATGATAGATAGATAGATAGATAGATAGATAGATAGATAGATAGATAGATAGATAGATGATAGATAGATAGATATAGATAGATAGATAGATAGATAGATGGATAGATAGATAGATAGATAGATAGATAGATAGATAGATAGATAGATAGATAGATAGAAGATAGATAGATAGATAGATAGATAGATAGATAGATAGATAGATAGATAGATATCGAATCTATTTATAAATGCAGATTTATAAGATTATAAATTTATTATAAAATCTTAAATTACAAAATTTATTATTATTTAAATATTAATTAAAAAGAATTTATTATAGTCATTTTTTATGTCAGACACATATTTATCATTCTATTCACTTTTTTTCTTTTTACCCGGTTGTAGTTTTTTACATTTACATGACAGCTGCCAGATTTTGTTATAGTGTTTTTTTAAAGGACACAGGATATTAATATTTTATATATTTGTACATAAAAAGCAAAAAGTTACTAAACAGTTAAATTACATGTTGTCGCTTTTATCTGTTTTTGCACTTCCTTTTCTGTGATTGCACCAAAAATGGTTTTCTCCAGATGGTAAATAAAAGTAATTTTACATTTTTGGTGCCAAAATTCATGAAGATGGAAAGGGTTAATATTACTTTATCTATAAACATGTGTGTAAAAATGTTTCGATTTTCTGTGTGGCTTCTCTTTTAGGGACTTTACGGTCCAGTTGGAGCTAAAGGAGCCAAAGGAAATCCAGGACGTCGAGGCCCACGGGTGAATTTTACACATCATTTCTGTTTTAGAACCTCGAACAGAAACTATAGTGGATGAGTCTGACTTAAAATGAGTAACAGATCACACTTTAACAGTAGAATTACAAACTAAACCTCACAAATAAAACATCTCATCTCATTTTATTCACTTGCTAAAAATCAGTGCTGGTTGGATAGTAGATAAGCTATATTGCTAACCGGCTTTATTATCCAGTTAGCGGTTAAACTGACTAAAATATCAAATCGGAGACTCCAAATTAAAATGTTTAGATTTTGTATTCTTGTCTAATTTCATGCAAAAAAAATGTCTTATCACAAATGATATCAACCATGAATGAACTGAATTTTTTTTCAGGGTCAGTAAAACCTCTGAATTCCTTTAATGATTTATAACGCAAAAAATTATTAAGAAATTAACATGGTCAGTCAACCCAACCTGTTTATATCAAAATTACAGAATCTGGAGTAGTTTTTCTTTTACATTGTTGATTTGAAATACTGGTATATATATATATATATATATATATATATATATATATATATATATATATATATATATATATATATATTAACACATTAACACATTGTGTGTGTGTCTTTTCAGGGTCAACCAGGAGACATAGGAAGTAAAGGGGACATTGGACCCGAGGGTTTCAGAGGACCACCGGTCAGAATGTGCTCATTTTATACTATTTATTTAAAAATTCAAAATATATAGTCGACCGCGTAGTGTGTAGCCTAGTGTGGAGTGCGACGACACTCTCTTTCCCAAAAAATCTATAAAAAATTAGTATTAAAAAAATATATAAGACTAAAAATGAAATTGGTGAGTGTGTGTAGATGATGATGGTAAATTTAACTGAAGGGAAACTTTAAAAATTAACAAGAAATCAACCTGATAGTCGATTTGTTAATTATAATCATTTTTACCCGAAACCTGTTTGATTTGAATAAAGCAGATTTTAATGTTTAATGTGTTAATTTTCTATAAGCTCCGTTAGTAAAGCTGCAGTAGTTCAGCAGTTCATATGGGTTTTTTTATTTTGTGTGTGTATTTTTTTGGTAACAAAAAACTTTTAGTAATGTATTTTGCCTGACTTTAGAAAAAGTTTTTTTCTATTATTTTTATTATATATACTATATATATATATATATATATATATATATATATATATATATATATATATATATATATATATATATGTAAAACCCTAAATTGCCGCTTATGTTGCCTGAATTCTTCAATAATAACACTATTCAATTTTTATAGATAAACTTTTTCTGTGCAATTTTGAAATATTTTATATATTTTTTTTATATTAACAATAAGATGTATATATATATATTTTTTTTTTTTTAACAGGGAAACATTGGAGCAGATGGTTATGGACCTCCAGGAAGTAAAGGACATAAAGTATTATTATATTTCCTGTTCCTGTTGTATTTTTATTAATAGTAGAAATAAGATTTGAATTGTATTTCAGATTAACATCAAATTTAGAACATAAGAGCAAAAATATCTACAAATATTTTAATCATCACTGCTTTTGATTATTATAGATAATTTTCTTGTATCTGCTTATGATAATCTGATCGTAGTTCTGTAAATTTTTTGGTCTCTCGCAGGGAAATCCTGGGTTTACTGGTTATCCGGGTTTGTCGGTATGTTTAAATAAATTCTAATAAATATACCAACTTTCAATGTATCGGATTATATTAATACTAAAACACAAACTGATATCAAAACTATAGGGTGAAGATGGAACTAAAGGATCCAGTGGAGAAAGAGGACCAAAAGGAAACAGTGGACAACCGGTGAAGTCTTAATCATAATGAATCTTATGACAGAATTAATAGAGTGAATTTGAAGGTTGTGTGTGTTGAAGTTGCTCTAAAATGTTTACCAGAAATGTTTGCTTAAGTTTTTTGTTTTTTTTAAACTCTGTTTTATTGTGAGTAGGGAATCAGAGGGAATCAAGGAGCTCCTGGAGATCCCGGAGAAAGAGGAATGATCGGACAGCAAGTCTGTATTTCCTTAAATAATAATAATAATAATAATAATAATAATAATAATAATGACAATAATAATAATCAACTGAATTGTGGATGATGAAAACCTCGTAGATCCAAAACCTGACTAATATTTATAAAATGAATACATTAAGTCATTTTAATTACCGTAAAATATCTGTTTGTTACTCAGGGTTCTAAAGGGTCACCTGGGAGCAGTGTAAAAACTGTAAGTGTTTAAATTTCACCGTTTAATATAAAAGCTTATAAAACATGAAGATGGGATTTGAGTGTTTGGGCCTGTTTTGTCTTTAGGAGTGTGAATTAGTGAATTACGTGCGTGAAAACTGCGGTAAGAGCAGCAAAATCACTTTCTTTACACGGATAGTGCCAAACTATAACATTTTATACAACAAATGAGAATATAAATATAAAATTATATAAAAATATATATATATAACAGAAAAAAAAACTTTGAGGGTAAATAATGAGTTTATTAAAAATTTAATCTAATTCTAAAACTTACCATTTACTTTAACAGCTTGCTGCCGAGGTAAGACCATCATATATCACTCTCTTTTTTTTTCTCTCTTTCTCTCTTTCTTTCTGTGTAAATCCAAAACAACCTTGTTTTACCTGGCTGACTCCCCATCCATCTGTCTATCTGCCCTCCATTTCATCTATTTTTACATCTGGACTGTTGTCTTTTTATGTATTATCCATCCATATACCTGTAACTCAGACTGCTGAACTATTTATACATTTCTCTTTATTTGCTTTATTACTGGAATAACTTCTTTGTGTTATTGTGTTTAGGTCACGCTCAGTGTCCAGGTTATCCTACCGAGCTAGTTATTGCTCTGGACATGTCAAACGATGTAACATCTCCGGTCTTTAATAAAATACGTTCGACAGCCGTGTCTCTGCTAGAGGACATTGCCTTTGCTGAGACAAACTGTCCAGTAGGTGCTCGAGTTTCTGTTGTGTCCTACAACAGTCAAACCAGTTACCTAATTCGTTTCTCGGACCACAGTCGAAAAAGTCAACTACTGGAGGCTGTCAAGGGCATCTCTCTGCAGAGGAGCCGGAACCGTCGCAATATGGGCCAGGCCATGCTCTTTGTTGCTGACAACATGTTCAAACGCGTTCGAAATGGCAAACTAGTCAGGAAGGTGGCAATTTTCCTTACAAATGGGGACTCACAGGACATAACAGCCATTAACACCGCCATGCTAAAGCTCAAGGCTTCAAATATTAATCTGGGAGTCATCACCTTTAACGATGCCCCAAACATTCGACGTGCCATCCAGGTAGGCAAACAAAAAATAGAAGACCACCTTGCTATTTATTTCTACAATAAAAAAACAACATATACACTATATTGCTGAAGGTTTGTACATACCTGACCATGATGTAAGCTGTCTAGACGTCCTACTCTACTATTAGTCCCTCTTTGCTGTTATTCAGCTACAGTATGAAAACATGGGATCAGACACTGATTTGGGAATTAGATCCAGCTCGTATCTGTTCCGATAGTATTCGGTGGTGTTAAGTCAGAGTTAGGGCTCTGTGCCATGATAGGCATTCGAGCAATTGAACATCAAGAATGCTAATTTTGCGCTAATGTTTTCTGGTAAATAGGACACATTTTTCTGCATTTTTTAAATATGAAACAAAAACATGAGTTTGGTGACATACCGGTCGAACCATTTGTTTTGGGCGGGGCTTTACAATGATTGGTCAAAGTTTACAAAAACAGATTTGGTGTATTAATGACTTTTGTTTTCTTTATTGCTTGTTCAGGCTGATGAAACAGGAAGCTTTAAAGTTTTTACTGAGAATGAAGACAGACGGATTAAAGACTGTGTCATCTGTTTCGGTAAATGGTACATACATTAAACACCATTTACACCAACATCTATGTCATACTTGATACCCCAAATGAGTAATCGACTATTGTTGATTATAAGGGGCTACTTAGTAGTTATGGGGAAGTATTTGGGGGCAATTAATAAAGCAACATGACACTGTTGTATATCGGATTCCGGGAATCTTCAAGGATGGAAATTTTCTATAGACTGTGCATTCCTCTGTACCATACAACCAAAATGTTTTTGCAATTTCGCACATGAAAAAATATTGAAAAATGTCCGTATTTTGTCAGTATTTATGTAAATTCCATAAATATATCATACATTTACTTGTGTAAACACTGACTTTAAAATCGTTAAAGTGAAGTAATTATAAAAAAATAATAATTCCTATGGGAATTTACCCGGAATATTTTTGCCCCTTTGCATCCATGGATTTAATATACACAATCTGACTTGATGTCATGACCTTTATGACACCTGTAATGATGCATCATAGTTTGTACATACTGAGGTATCTAAATAGTAGGGTGTATAAGAGGAATTGGTAGCTCAATGATTAAGAGTTAGACTGCTGATTGGAAGATCATGGGTTTAATTCCCAGCACCACCAAGGCCCTTAACCCTCAACAAGGCATCTGCTACATGTAAATGTATAAATGTTGCAAAGCTTCTCCAACATGACATCACATCTCTTTCTGTAGATCAGTGTAACCCAGACCAAAGCTGCCGCATAAACCTGAACCCTGAGCCTGAGGAGGTAGATGTGGACCTAACAATAATGATGGACTCCTCTTATGACCTTCAGGCTGATCAGTACTCTGGTGTCAAGGAGTTTTTGGTTTCTGTGCTGGACGTAATCGACGTCAGCAGTGAACCTACCAAAGAGGATGGGAAAGCAAGGATTGGGGTCTACCAGCAGAGCTCTATTTATCCGAAGTTCCATGTTAAGGAAGTGCTTGGACTCGGTGCATTCACAGACCGTGCCGTAATGGAGAGACACATTTCTGAAGATATGCAACAAGCCGGTGGTTCATCAAGTCTCGATTCGGCTTTGGAATGGACAGTAACTAATGTTATTTTGGAAGCACCGGCACAGAGGAAGAAGCGAATGGTCCTGAACATCCTCGGTGAAGAGTCCAGGAGTTTCATGGACAAAGAAGAGATGAAGTACATCGCCAACCTGGCACAGTGTAATGATATTCTGATGGTCACACTGACTGTGGGAGAAAAATTCAGCTGGAGTCAGGTAGAAGGTCTGACTACACCACCGATGGTGCAACACCATATACCTCTGGGACAGCTGGGGCTTAGGGACCGGCAGTATGCTCAGAAATATCTGCGAGCATTGCTACGTATGCTAACAAGTAAGAGACATCCTTATAACACTTTCCTGACATTTAGTGGCTTTAGTACCGTAAAACCTTACATACAAATGTCCTGCCTTCAGATTTTGCGGAACATTTGCATCGTCTTACGAAGTATTTTCGGCTCACGAATAAACGGAACCAAACGCCGGCCAAGTCGTGCACAAGTCTATACGCCGCATAAAACTTACTTGCGCCAGTGAAAAGCCAACCAAAGTTAATTTACGAATGTTACAGAATTTTTCAGTTAACGAAACTTGTTTCAAAGTGGCGTTGAGTTCAATTGTTTAATAATTTACTTTATTTTTAATTAATTACTTTTCTTTTCTAAATAAGTTAATTTGTTGTTTTAATATGCAAAAATATGATTCTAGGGTTAAAAAATGCTAAATGGGGGAGGTGGTGGCTCAATGCTTAAAGTGTTGGACTGCTTACCGTAAAATTGTGGGTTCAGATTCCAGCGCCACCAAGCTACCATTGCTGGGCCCCTGAGAAAGGCCCTTAACCCTCAATTGCTCAGTTGTATAAATAAAATAAATGTTAGTCGCTCTGAATAAGGATTGTTAAATTAAATTTGTATGTCTATTCCACAGTATGTATATTTAGGCCCCGCCCCCAATAATCTAGAATATACAATTTTATAAAAATTGTTATCACAAAAAAATATCCAATTAATGATATAAAAGAAGCGATTATAAGCTTTGTTTTTAATAATTAAGATATCACTTTAAAAGTTGCTTTGTTATTTTAGGATAAGTTTCTATCCTATTTCTTCTTTATTGGAATATTATATCATGTTAGCGTATTTTTTTTCCTGACTGATTGCACTATAACTTTTATCCGCTTACAGGAGATTTCTTCCCCAAACCGTCTTCTCTAAATAGCGAGTGCAGCACTTTTGTTCGTCGGCAGATTGGACACGCTCCTGTGGTTCCTCCAACAAAACAGTAAGACGGGCCTCACTAGACTAAAGCTACTTCCTTCTAGAAATCTAATAGAAATACAGAATTCTGCTTCGGTTTATGCTAAAGAAATATTACGTCCAATTTTCAGCATTATTAATTTCATTATTAATTTAAAAAAAAGTTTATTAAATGACATTGCCTAGCAAAAAAGCTTAGATGATAAAAATTTACCAACAAGCATTTTTATTCTACTATTTTATTGTATATATAGTTAGCCAAGTTGCTTACTAACTGGCCTTTATTCACTCATTCATTCATTCATCTTCTATACACATGGAGATCTGCTGGAGTCTCAGAAAGGGTGAAAGGCAGGAGGGGGACACCCTGGACAGGTCACCAGTCCATTACAGGGCCACACACACACTCACACTCAGTCCTATGGGCAATTTAGAATCACCAATCAATCTAACATACATGTTTTTGGAGTGTGGGAGGAAACCGGAGAACCCGGAGTAAAACCCACACAAGCACAGAGGGCCACAAGCCCCTTTTTTTAATGTTTGTTCGAGATCAGCCTGCATTAATGTTAATTAACCTTTAATTTACTCAAGAAAATGTCTCACTTAGCAAAGTGAATCATAAGCAAAGACATAAAATGAAGGAGACTCTCACTACGACAACCAAGAAAGAACCAAGAGTATGTCATTGTGTATGATAAACTATTCGAAAACTGATCATCGGAGAAAAGATCATCGGTTAAAAGTTCTATTTTATCTGCCTTTTATTTGTAATGAATAGTAAAGAATTTAATGATCCATGTCCTAACGCATTACTTAAAGAAAACAACTTCTTGGTTTTGATGTTTCCTTCGTCTCAATGACAGACATGAAGACATGACTACTCAACCCTTTACTGAAACCTTCACTGAAGCAAGCGCAGACATCTATCCAGACACCATACCACCACATCCAGAAGTGTTTACAGAAACGTATACAGAAGTGTTTACAGAAACGTATACAGAAGTGTTTACAGAACCTCCGGAAATGTACACCGAGATAGTCACGGATGTATATCAGACTTATACAGAAACAGACACGGAAGTGTTCACAGATCTGTACGAGGACGTTTACCAAAACGAGTATCGGGACCAACCAGCCAAAAAAGATGCTGAGGTGGTCAAAAAAGTAACTGAGGTTCACAAAGAGATAGTCGAACGGCAAGACGGAGAGGACGCAGTACGACAAAACCAGCCGGAGCCAACGAAGGGTACGTCTAATTGAATTCTGAATTCATTCATCTTCTATACCTGCTTATTTCCTAATTCGGGGTCACGGGGATCTGCTGGAGTCTATCCCAGCCGTCTCTGAAAAAGAGAAAGGGCACCAGTCCGTCACAGGACCACACACACTCACAATCAATCCTATGGGCAATTTAGAATCTAACATACACTGCGGGAGGAAACAGGAGAACCCGGAGTAAATCCACACAAACACAGGGAGAACATACAAACTCCCCCTGCCCGGGAATTGAACCCAAAACCTTTTTGCCGTGAGGCAACAGTGCTAAACACTGCTGTCCTATTTCTCTTATTTTTATGTGGCCAATAGAAGCTATTATTATTTTTTAATTATATAAGTTATCTTCATTTTATCTTTGTAGCTTATTCTTATAATTAATGTGGGGAGGTGGTAGCGCAGTGGTAAAGTTATTGGACTACTAACTTGAGGGCCTGGGTTTGATTCCCAGCCCTGTTAAGCCCCTGAACAAGGCCCTTAACCCCCAATTGCTCAGTGGATAAGATTGTCTGCCAAATGCTGTACGTAAATGAAGTACAATACCAGGTGCAATAATAAGTCCTCCGCTGATCAATACTAAGTAAGATAATTGATTATTACTCATCGCCCAAAACATGTACAGTCTCTAACTGCGTTTTTACAAATGAACAAACGAAACTATGATAATAACGCAATGTCCTGTAAACACCAGTGTAATTGAGTGCTTTCCGTTAGCCCGATGCTCGCTCGCCATGGACATGGGAAGGGTTTGTTCGAACTACGAGTCCAGGTGGTACTATGATAGCAGTGCTCAGAAATGCAAGCACTTCTGGTACGGCGGATGTGACGGGAACGACAATCGCTTCCTGACAGAAACCGAGTGCGAGGAGATGTGCAGTGGATTACGTGAGTCGAAAACACAAACTGTATTAAACGTCTGAACAAAATAATTTGATATTTTATTTTTTTAACATGTGGATTTTACCGACAGATAATGTTCTCAGGGATGAACCTTCAAAAGCAGAAGGTAACACACACACACACACACACACACACAATATTTTCTTTCTAAGATCATCTTAATGAAGGGATACTATGTTTAACATGGCTGATGGTAGTTGCTAATGTTAATTGTAATGCTAATTACTACTGATATCATCTAAAATATGGCCTTTGATCTCATGCGTCATATTTTAAGAGCCTGCAATAGCACAGTTTAACCTTTAGAGGCGCTATAGCACAAGAGTATGGAAGGCGAATAGTACATATGTCCGAATTTTTTATAGGAAAATTCCTCAAGTTTGGTCCAGTGACTCATTTACACGCTACATCATCATTAACAGAAATAATTCTGTGTTTGTCTGCACGCAGATGTTTGCCAGCTGCCACAGGACACGGGCGCATGCTTTAACTTTATGTTGAAGTGGCACTACGACGCGTCTCAGAGGGAGTGTAGCCGCTTCTGGTACGGAGGCTGTGAGGGCAACGGGAACCGCTTCGACACACAAGAGGAGTGTGAATCTCGCTGTCTGAAAGCCAAAAAGAAAAAACATCAAAGTTTAATTTAATAGACGTGTTAGAGATGTTCATTTTTTTAAAGAATTTTTACTTTATTCTTTATGTTTCTTAAATAACCTAAAAGCAGCAGTTAATAATACAGATTTTATCACAGTCTCTACACACAGATTAGACTGATAAGAATTACAATTGGTTACATCAAGAAAAAGTACCGAAAGTAGTTTAAATGCTGATTTATTGGACGCTAAACAATTAAAAAATGTGTCCGTGTAACAATTTGTAATAGTTTGGTGTGTATAAAATTAAATTCCACAAACAATCTTTTGTATGTATGTATTAAGTTATGTGTTCAGTGTTAACAATGAAAACACACACACTCATAAAACAAGTGGAGGAAGAAGAAGAAACAAGAAAGAATGAGAGAAATATTAAAAAAAAGATGAAATAATGAATTAAAAAAACTAATTTTAATATTCTTCTAACCGAAATAAATAAAAAAAAGTTCAACAATAATTTATTATATCAATATAAAAAAACAATCATGCAAACATTATAATAATAAAAATATTATCATCATTAAAGTCGATCGATCATGGGGTTTGATCCCCAGCACCACCAAGCCAATGACCGGGGTTTGATCCCCAGCACCGCCAAGCCAATGACCGGGGTTCGATCCCCAGCACCACCAAGCCAATGACCGGAGTTCAATCCCTAGCACCACCAAGCCTATGGCCGGAGTTCGACCCCCAACACCACCAAGCCAATGGCCGGGGTTCTATCCCCAGAACCACCAAGCCAATGACTGGAGCTCGATCCCCAGCACCACCAAGCCTATGACCGGGGTTCTATCCCCAGAACCACCAAGCCAATGACTGGAGTTCGATCCCCAGCACCACCAAGCCTATGACCGGGGTTCTATCCCCAGCACCACCAAGCCAATGGCCAGGGTTCGATCCCCAGCACCACCAAGTCATCAATGTGGGCCCCTAGGCAAGAACCCTCAATTGCTCAATTGTATAGATGAGATAAATTTAAGTCGCTCTGAATAAGGACGTCTGCCAAATGCAATAAATGTAAAAGTAAATGAAATAAAATGACCTGCAGTAGCGCGGTTTATCCAGTGTGGCACTGTAGAGCAAGACTGTAATTTAGAGCTTAATAGAATAAAAAATTCCCTTGAGTGTTTTACAAAACCACAACCAAAATCCTCTTTAATCGATATGACAGTAAAGTACAGACACTTTATTGTTTTATAGATTGTTTTTTAAGCATTTTAACAGAATTAAATATAAAAAGTATGATTTTAACTGAATCAGCGAAATATACTAGAGCCTAAAAGCTGCCGTAATTACTTTGTTTTATTTATCAGTTATAATAAACAGAACCCAAAAGTTTTAAATAATTACATAACCTGCAAAACGAACTCCACTGAGCACTTATAGCAGCTGTAAATATCTGCCTCTGGTTATGTCTTAGTGCTTATAAGAAGAGAGAAAAGAATCAAAGCGGATCCTGTTACCAAGAAACTACAGAATTAAAAATAACGGTCACAGCTTTGACTGGTCAAATTGATGCTCTGGTACTGGAGACTCCTTACAGTAATAGTTAAACATTTAAATCACAGAAACCCGAACTAACGTCAGTGCTGCTGTTGAACGCGATTAACAGACACGTCAGGGGGTTTTTTTGCAGTCAGACAGTCACAGTTTAATCCAAGCAAATCATCATTTCAGCATTTCACCTGTCTTTTGTGGACTAAAACAAAATCTATCTTTCAAAGACACCTTCAAAATAACATTTCAACAAGCAATAGAAGGAATGTGATTCTTTACACACTGCTGTTTCACCTGAATTAGTGCATCTTTTTCAGTTTCTTCTTCTTTTTTTTTTTTAGCAGAAAACAGGCAATTTTTTTTGTCTTGTTTCAGACGTAAAAAAGACGTAGAATCGATCATCAAAAGGAGACACTGTTACAGTCAGTGCTAATTAGTAAAGTTCTCATTAGCGAGTCGTGGATTATTGCTGATGGGAAGTGTTTACAGCCCTTGTTGAAAGTTTCCCACGCAGGAGATCGAGTCAGGCGTCTGGCGGAGGAGACCCGACCGGGCGTCCTTGAGAGACTGAGGTCCTTTAAGCTGAAGGTTTAGTTTCAGGAACGGGTTTAAACAGCGGCTCTGCACTCAGAACAGCTACAGCGTTTGCTTTTCACATCATCACTTCATCTCATTTTTTTACACTGGAGTTACATAGGAACAAAAATATAAAAACTGTCATTAAAAAAAATGAGGTTTTTATCCAACATTAGTTTCAGAAATATGATATTGAAATAATTTCAATAAACATGCATGTTTTTTATGATATACGCCAATGTTATTCCTCATTTTATTTATTTTTCTTATCATTATTTTAAAAAACATCTTAGCTTGATATAAAACAATTAACAAAAAAAAATTTCAAAAGTAAAAAAGTTTTAACATTTCGGATGTATTCAAGCACATACTAAATAATAGGGGGAAGTGGTGGCTCATGGTTGAAGTGTTGGACTTCCAACCTGAAGATGAAGATTGTGGGTTCAATTCCCAGCTTCACCAAGCCACCACTGCTGGGGCCCCCTGAGCAAGGCCCTCAACCCCTAACTGCTCAGTTGTATAAATGAGATAAATGTAAGTCACTCTGGATAGGAACATCTTCCAAAATGCTGTAAATGTAATAAGAAATAAATTAAAAACAGCACTTTCACAAGTGTTTTATTTCTTTACGTCCCAGTTATTATGCCCAGCTGTTATTTTTTTCCATTAAAGCACGACAGGTCATTTTTACTCTTCTATAGTTTATTGTACTGTTTGTGATCTTCTGTTGACGCCTATTTTATAGCAGAAACATCTCGTCGTCCAATCGGCTTGTCTTACTGTGTAGGACTTTACTGTGTTTTTTTTTTTGTTTAAAAAAAGAGGAAAATTTGTCTGCCCTAAAAATCTGCTGACACCGGAGACTTTTTTTTTACAGTAAATAATAAATCAGGAGTCTCCAAACTACAGCCCCGGAGCCCGGATACGGCCCCGCCCCTACATTAGTTCTGTCTCTTTGAATGATTTATTCGTATAATCTTTATTTAACATTAAAGGTGTCCATTTAAACTAAAATCTCCTCTTTAGTTATTAATGTAGATTAATTATTTGTTCGGTTCTCTACTAACAGAACGTTACATTTATTATAACGTTCCATGGTGATAATCAGGCGATACCACACGCCAACCAGCAAGAAAATTCAACAAAGAGAAACAACAAATTAAAACGTTAAAGAGAAAAATCGATTCAGAATTCAGAAAATTTAAACAAAAGTGAACGAGTGGTGATTTTTTGTTTGATGTTAAAAAAAAACGCATGTCTGTCTGTCTCATCCTGTCTCATTTCGTTTTTTAATATTTTATAAATTTCTTGTAAATTAATGTTCATTTTTCTGTACAATCAGAACGAAAGAATCAATTCATCAAAAGCAAATATAATTAAACTCATTAACAATAAAACTGGGAGTCACTCCGGAACCTGGAGTTTTCTGTTACCCCACCCTATTGTAGAAACGATCAATCATGTGACCCTCACAGAAAAAAAAAAAAGTTTAGGGACTCCTGATATAAAGAAAAAAAATTATATCTCCATTTTGGATACCTTTATAAATAAATATGTAAATAGGTTCATCAGCGCTGCCGTTAGTGCCACCATTGTAGAAAAGAAGTTGTGAACAGTGGCGTGGTGTTGATCATGTTAGATCTTTTCAGCGTTGTATTGCACATGAGGTTCTGTGAAGTTTCTGTTTCTCCTGTGTGCTGAGCAGCTGGGGGTTTTTTGGAGAAGGAGACGGGATGATAAATATTCAATCCGGCATCGACTGTGGTCTTATAGTGAACCATGTCCTCCAGTTTGTCTTTTATCTCCTCCGCTGTTCGTGAGACAGGAGCGAGCTGCAGCGATGGATGTCTCGTCTCAGTCTCAGCTGGAGCAGCGTGTGCCGTTAATACATTCCAATGGTTTGTCCTTTTCTTTTTTGTCACACCTTGACGGCGTCCTGTTGCTGCTACGGTCGTTAGGAAACTGCTTTAGAAAAATAGACAAAAAGAGAAAAAAAGAGGAGAGAGAAAGAAAGAGAGAGAGAGAAAGAGAGAGAGAGAGAGGGGGCAGAGACAAAAGACACAGACAGAGAGGGGTGGGAGAGAGAGAAAGAGACAGAGAGATAGATACAGAAAGACAACGAAAGAGGGAGAGAGACAGACAGAGAGAGAGACAGTGAGAGAGAGACAGAGAGAGAGAGACAGCGAGAGCAAACCAGAAGGACAATGACATACATCACCTTGGAGTTTTTAGCCACTGCAATCCTTATAACTCAGTTTTTATGTCTTTCCCTGTAATAAAACGAGATTTAGTCTAAATCTAAAGAGAACTCTGACCTTCACACATAAGCATAAGACTAAAACATGCGCTTTTAAATAAAAAGAAGAAGAAGAAGAAAAAGAAGAAAAAGAAGAAGAAGAAAAAGAAGAAGAAAAGAAAAAGAGGAAAGAAAGAAAGGAAAGAAAAAAGAAAAGAAAAAAAGAGAAGAAAGAAAAAAGAAGAGAAGAGAAAGAAGAATAAAGAAAGAAGAAAGAAAAGAAGAAAAAGAAGAAGAAGAAGAAAAAGAAGAAAAAGAAGAAGAAGAAGAAGAAAAGAGAAAGAAGAAGAAGAAAAAGAAGAAGAAAAAGAAGAAGAAGAAAAAGAAGAAGAAGAAAAAGAAAAAGAAGAAGAAAAGAAGAAGAAAAGAAAGAAGAGGAAGAAGAAGAGGAAGAAAAAGAGGAAGAAAAAGAGGAAGAAGGAGAGAAAAATTACGAGATAAAAGTCGTAATATTTTGAGAATATAGTAGAAATTCTGAAAATAAAGTTGTATATGTGTGTAAATTGCTATATGCTGATTGGTTGTCGAATGAGACGGGTTGATCACTCAGATTAACACACTAACAGATTAATGATCTTTTGAACAGGAGGATTTGATTCAGTCTAACTTTAGGTTTGGGAGTAAGTTTTCTACAGAACTGTCGCATTGTCTCTTTACTAATTATAATACACTCCAGAATTTTGACTTTAATTGTTTGTGGCTATTTCTTAAAAGATCACTTTCTTCTGTTAATTCCGTCCTAATTCTCATAATTTAGAATTTATTCCCAAAGTATTCCATCTTTAATCTCGTAAAATATATCAATAATATAACGGTTAAAAATCTTTTGTTATTATTTGAACACTAGGTGGCGAGGTGTTGCGATGAAACTTTCACCTGCTTGTCATCCTGTGAGCTTAGTGGCAGGAAAAGCAGAGCACCTTGAAGGTAGTAGGGTTACACCTTGCTCCGTAACAGCCCCCCCGACGGGTGCTCGGGGGTACTGCACTCCGAGGAATTTTTGGCTTTGTCTTTGTTGTTGTTTGGCTCGTTGTCTTTGATGATGTCATACTGACGGCAAAAAAGTGCGATCACACCTGAAGGAAAAAAAACATGTTTGTGATGCTAGCGGTTAGCAATAAGGCTAAACAAATGTATGCCTTTCAGCTGGAAATAAAATATCAACCAATAGGAAATGGTGTAACGGTTTAAAGTACCACCAGGATAATTAATGGAAAAGGTCAATTCTGGTGACTTTCTTATCGCTTTTTTTACCTGCCCACATCACTAGCACCACCACGATGATGATGATCTCCCCCGCCCGAAGCTGACTGGCTTGCTCCATCTCCTCCATAGTGACTTCGTCTAAGGAGATACATAGCAGCTGTCAGCTTGACAGAACATCACGCTCCTAACTTTAGCATGACGGCTGGGAGAAATGACAGCCCGTAACTCTTTCAGCTGATTAGCGACGACTTGTCAGAAAATGAGGCCTCGGATGGCTTTTGGCAGAGGCTGACAGGCTTTTAAGGGCCACCGAGTGCATAAAAAGGAGCTTTAATGGCTCAGGTTTATGTATACCACCGTTTTAAAACTTGCTGCAGATAAAACTTTAGGTGTCTATAAAATTTATTATAAAGGTTATGTACCGGCTGTAGGAGTGTGTGTAAGAACATGTGTGTGTGTGACTACTTTTAGACGTCTGTCTCTCCTCCTCCTCCTTCGGCGTCCTGAAGTGCAGGGTTTCGCTTGGCGGACTGGTCCCCTGAGTGCTGATGGACTGCACGTGCACGACGTAGTCCGTCTCCGCCTCCAGATCCCACAGCGCGCAGCTCCGCGTGGTGGTGTTCACCTCCTGAATGAAGCGAAGCATGTGGACATTTTTTTTCTGTCGGCGGGAAAATGGATGGATTAAAACAAAGGAGAGTAAGATTCAGAGGAGGCCCCGTAGGGTTCTGGGGGCCATAAAAATTGGACCCATTTGCATAAAAACGTTGAGGAGAAAGTACAAAAAGACACTTTTATGTATTTTAAGTATAAAATTGTGTATTTATTTGTGCATTTTTACCAATTTATGTAAGTAATTTATTACCGTAAAGATTAGAATATTGGGAATACTTTATTTTTTGGCAGCCC
>VCAZ01000122.1:863283-900783 GCA_005784505.1 Bagarius yarrelli | reverse complement strand
ACTCAACTTCGTTGAACTCAACTTAAGCCAACTCTGCTCAGCTTAGCTCAACTTAACGAAACTTAATTTAACTTAAACGGTATCGTTAATTCTTTAAATACACAGCATGCAAAAGAATGAACTGCTGATCATTCGGACTGTTCTGATTGAACATAAATTATATCAATTACAATTCTGTGAAATGAATAAGAAAATTACTTTTAATATTCATTAATAACACAGAAAGAACTAAACCCCATGATTACTAACATCTTTATCTGCATGCCAATAAAAACTGATTCTTATTCGAAAATCATTTACAGATATAAACACTTTTAAGGTCGTGGACTGTAAATAAAATGAACTTTCAGACTTTCCGTTGATCGGCAGTCGCACACCATCAGTCAGTCGAGTTATTTTAAAACACGGTGAGCGCAGGAGTCTCCGAGGGAAAACTCCCGCCATAAAAGTGTCATAGCGAGAAGACGTACGGGTTCTGACGGATTGATATTAATGCACGTGAAACAACAGGAGCCAAAATAAAAAGCCGGGAGTAATTTTCAGGAGTGAAACAGTCAATCAAAGAGAAACCAGTAACGAATAATAAGATCGATTTCAGCAAATGAGCGCTTTAAGAAGTTCAGGGCGAAGAAAGTGTGTGAGATTTATAGCACGACACCAAAGTTTCTAAAAGAAGGCGAGATATTTATACCGACAGAAACTATTGCTGAAAACGCTTTTGAGGGAAACAGAGGAAAAATTATGGGATAGAAAATGGTGACTGATTTTGGGAGACGGGGTGCTGTTTGATGATATTTAGGTCTATAAAGGAGCAGATAAATAGACTAATGAGAGGCAACAAGAAGTGTGTGTGTGTGTGTGTGTGTGTGTGTGTGTGTGTGCGTTAAAAAAGAATTTTATCATACTATATAATACATATCTGGCATTTGGTAGACGACATAATCCAGAATGACTTACATTTATCTCAACTGAGCATTTTAGGGTTAAGGGCCATGTTCAAGGGCCCAAAAGGGGCAGCGGGAATTGAACCTATGATCATTGGATCAACAGTCAAACACCTTAACCACTGAGCTACAACATAGCTAATTAGCTCATTGATTAAAGTGTTGGATCATGGGTTATGAACCCATAACTTGCTAGATAGCAATAACTAGTAGAACACAGTAGTAAAGTCACACGTACAGGGAACGAAAATCAAAAACATCCAAACATGAGACGGACCTCTGGGTCAAAGTGCACAAAACGTGACATATATGAGTCATAGATAAAGGAAACTACTGCAACCTCAAATCTTTAGAATCTCTTTGGTCAAAGACGCGCAAGACGTTTTTAGCGTTTTTGTTGTAAAAGGGTATTAAAAAAACAGCGCAACAGGAACATGTTGTAGACTTGAACCGAAACGTGTAACAGCTTTTATTTTGTATGCAAAAAGAGATATAACGCTACCCATTCTGGGTCGGTGTTTATTGGCTCTTGGTTTCTATCGGCTTTATCAGTTCATCACTCAAAATCCTGTAATGAAACCGGCGGAGATCGATACTCTTTATCTCCCTCAGGCTACGGAGTCAGGGATTAAATCTGACCTTGTGTTCAGATAATTCGGCTTCGTCCGACAGGCCGCTGTCTCCCAACTGCCATCTGTCATCTAACCACCATCCGTCACCATGCTGAAGGATCTGTAACAGATCAGTGTTAATGTGATCCTGAGGAACCTCAGCACACTCAGAGGAATGCCACATGGGCTCATGCTACAGAACTCATAAAAGAGAAAGAAATGCAAAAGAGGAGCAGTGATGAGTGCGCTGAAGAGGGGTGTGGGTTTAAATCCAAGATAGAGGATTCGATAGATAGATAGATGATAGATAGTGGATCGATAGATAGATAGATAGATATGGATAGATAGATATGGATAGATAGATAGATAGATAGATAGATAGATAGATAGATAGATAGATGATAGATAGTGGGTGGGTGGATGGATAGATGGGTGGGTGGGGGTGGGTGGATGGATGGATGGATAGATAGATAGATAGATAGATAGATAGATAGATAGATAGATAGATAGATAGATAGATAGATAGATAGATGTATGAACGGATGAATGGATAGGTGGACGGATTGATCTGGGGTGGGCGGGCGGGCGGGCGATGGATGGATGGATGGGATGGATAGATGGATAGATAGATATGGATGGATGGATGGATAGATAGATAGATAAATAGATAGATAGATAGATAGATAGATAGATGGATAGATAGATAGATAGATAGATAGATAGATAGATAGATAGATAGATAGATAGATAGATAGATAGATAGATAGATAGATAGACTTTCTGTCAGATTTTTTCTGTTGCTTGTTGTAAAATGAAGAGACCACTGATTAAAATGTACACTGTAGGTGCCAATACTAATGCTCAAAATTATGCCATCTAAAGACTAGAACTCCTTCTGTATCCATCGTCATTCCTGCATCTGTAAGCTAAAGAATGCGCCGTAGAGTTCCTGATTTACCTAAACGAGTGTAAAACACAGCACGCAAGAGGTCACACAAGGTCACCGAGTGACAGAACCGACGTCACTGCTCGCTTGCTGCGAATGCAGAAATATCGCTGATGGTGTAACTTTTTTTTTTAAAGTGTGTTTATGTGGGGATTAAAAAGCTGTGCTGGGAGCATCTGTCCTACTGACGGGACGCTGATGAATGAACGGAGGACGTGAGAGCCGCTCTGGACACGGCGCTAATTAAATGGACGAGATGGAAGCCGAGGTTCCGGCTTCATTTGTTTAGTGTGGACGGCAAGTCCAGGAAAATGGATCGCTTCATTACATCAACACGACAACACACTCTGGGTCAACAAAAAAGAAAAGCTGCTTACGCATGGGCTTTAGAGCTTTGTGTGTGTGTGCGTGCGAGTGTGTTACTGTGTGTCTGTGTTTAGCTCTGCACATGTGGTCATATGTGGCAAAAAAAAAAAAAAATGCAGTTCCTGTTTTCATCCCAAAAACATCATTACATGTTTGTAGATATTTAAAAAATTTTCACGGGAAAATTAAATTTAACAAAAAAAAAAATTACAGCGGATAAGAAAACGACTCAATGTCCATAATTACCCCAAGGTTGCGAGCGATGGTCAAAGAGGACATCAGCGAATTGTCTATGATTATGGCAAGATTCGGGAATCAGGACGAATCAGCTGGGATGAAGAGCAGTTCCGTTTTCCTGGGGTCAAATTTCAGCTAATCCATGATGATATGTCTACCAGGCCCGTGGAGATCTGAGCAGAAGCTGTGGTGTCTAAGTGTGGAAAGGAAAAGACAAGTTGAGTGTCATTAGCACGATAATGGTAGGAGAACCCATGTGAGAAAAATAACTTTACCAAGTGAGTGGGTATAGAGGGAAAAAGTAGAGGACCAAGTACTGAGTCTTGAGGGATACCGGTAGAGATTCTCCATGGAGCAGATGCTGTTCCTGTCCATGTTACTTGATATGAATGACCATCCAAGAAGAGAGAGAATCATCAACATGTAGTTTTACTAATACCTTTGATAGACTTATTTAGAATGATTTACGTTTACATCATTTATACAAATGAGTAGTTTAGGGTCGTGCTCAGGGATTTCAGCTTCCCAGATTGGGAATTAAACCCACCATCTTCAGATCACCTTTACCACTGAGCTACCACTTCCACTTGAACTTTTCTCCTACTGTTTTGGTACTATTTTACACACTTTATATTAGGAAACATTTCAGGTGGCGCTGCTTTAAACAGTTAGCATTTACGCTATGAGCGTGAACCTGAAAACAAAATCTTTGGTTGTAGGTTAGTGTATGTGTGTGTGTGTGTGTGTGTGTTGTGTGTGTAAGAGAATGAGCAGAATCAGCCATTTCCAAACAGACCACAAGCCACATTGTGATTCAAAGCACTTTGGATTTCAGTAAATAAAGTCGAGCCTCAAAAGTTTTGCATCAATTCTACATTTTGATCTAAAGTGAAGATGAGCTGCGTAGAAATAAACTTTGGAAGCCAAATACACAATTAAGGTCCGCATTTCAAATCTCTGGCAACAAAGCAGTGTCCAACCACGTCATCGTTAATACCTCGAGAAAGTTGATCAATAGAGTAAGTAATTAATCATGTTTTTTAAATAAATGTGTAGAAACGGAAAAGATCGATCGATACATTTTTGTTTCAGTGGTCGAGTCATTTACTGGTAAAATGTTCTAAATAAGAGAGAGATGGATGAATCATATTTATATTAATGAGGATCCTATAATGTGGATTCCGAAGAGTGTCAAAAATCTTCAAATGCAAATATAAATTCAGAGATGATTTAAAGAGAAAATTCCTGTGTCTCGGTCAGGATTTGTGTAAAAGCTAAATGTACGTGTTGGTAGCAAATAGAGATGCTAGTGACGTAGAAGCCCACGTGAACACCTTAAAAAACACAAAATAGCAAGTTAAAGTAGACAAATAGCAAATTTTATTGTAACCTTCAGCCATGAAAAACTAAACTAATTTATTTATTTGTTTGTTTTTATTCATATTTTTTGGGGCAAAAGTTAAATACAAGAAATGTTGTTAATTCATGTATTAAAGTTTAACAATCTACAATTACAACACACTATATGCAGCTGCTAGAGTAAAATCTACAAACCACATACAAACCAAGTACATGGGAACCACAATGCATGAGGAACTTACATGTGTCCAGTGTCGGGCTTCACTGTGCTGTTAATACCCCGTCTGGGAAATGTAAAAAGCTAAGCTAAAGCGAGATGACAAAAGTAGCTTACTACATCTATGCTATTTTAATAAAATTTGATTTTGATAGCGAACCAACTACAAGCAAGTTGAGTTTAGCCTTAACTCCGATGTGTGTAACATATTTAGTTTCGATAATCTGAAATAAAACTGCACTAAAAAAGCACAAGGTGAGACAGCCCGTACCTCTGCCTCGCTGTAGGGGGCGAGCGTGAGTAGATAACGAGTAGCTTCTGTAGTGATGCCATAGTTGATTAACTTTGTATAGAATTTGAAAGATTTACACGACTTCCGAAACAACAATCATTGTAAAAATTAATTTAGGGGGTTTCACTCTGCTGCTGTGGGCAGATGGGCTAATGAAGATTATGTGTCAGAGGCAGGAAGGCTTGATGCATCGATTTCCGTTATCAAGGCAAAAAAAAAAAAAAACCACTCGCAGCCTGTTGTGCTTCTGTCGTTATGATGAATTAAAGAAAATGCAAGATGACAATGAACCAAAGACAACAAAAGCAGCTTGCATTCATTCAAGGTGACTTTTAATTATCTCATTTATACAACTAAACAGTTTTGCTCAAGGGCCTTAAACCCATGACCTTCTGCACTCCACTGCTTTCCGCTAAGCTGCCACTTCCATAAACAGAGGGAAGATTTTAGTCATTGTTACAGGATTCAGAAGGCGGGGCTAATGTGATTGACAAGCACTCACTGAAATTTAACCTACAAGTTTCCAGATGATCTCTTACATACGATGGAGACTTTACTATCCCATGATCCTGCGGGGGGAGACGACTCGTCATGTTCCATAATGGCGGAAAGAAAGTAACGATGAGCGACTTTACAAGAGTTTAAATTAACTTTAAACTTTTATCATTAGCCAAGTGTAAACATTATCACATTGTAAATTCACACTGCTGTGACGGCGTAGGTCATGTGACCAAAACAACATGTAGATCATCCATAATAATCATACTGTATAGAACAAACTTTATTAACGTTCAAGAAGTGTGTATTAACTCATAATGTAGTACAGAATTAAGTAGCATATGTTTTTGGATGCCGGTATGGTCTAGCCAACACAACAACTTTCATGGTTGCCCTCTGGTGGCTTGGCAGGGTAAGATTCCACACACTTCTGACGAGCACACATAACAACTCAATTAACATTAAAATAACATAAATCTCCGCCTCCAATTCCTGAACTGTTTCATCATTTCTATTGTTTCGATGTTTTTTGTTAAAAATCATCAACAATTTTGAATGAATTCCATCATTAAAAATCATCTAAACAAATCCAAACACCTAAAATAAACGAGTTAATGCTGGATCTGCCATTACACAGGCATCCTCCTGGAGCATTAAGGGTTAATACTAGTTCTGCACACTTGAAATGATCGATCTTAACAATTTGGCAGTCGAGACAAACGGATAACCCGTGTGATCAGTTTCCCGTTTTTTAGCATCTATCGACATAAAAATTGTTCACACTTGACTTTTTCCTGGCTGCTTTAGTCAGCGTGTGGGACTGTAGTCATTCTCACGGGCCGCCAAAGTGAAGCAGAGCGATAGACACACAGAGAGTAATTGTTTTTTCATTGATTAACCAACAGTGTGGTGATGCTTTGTGTGTGTGCGCAAGTGTGTGTGTATGCATTAAAAATGTACAACTGGGAATTACATCATACATTTAAACTTGGCCTACTCGAATGCTGGTGATATGAATCATTTGTGACGGAGTGTAAATCCATATTTAATTCTACTCTTCTCGCAATATTTCCACGGTTCTGATGATGATGATGATGATGATGATGATGATGGAAGATTTTACCCATCTATATTTATATCCATCATTTATCCAACTGAACCCTCTATAACTGAAGGTTATAGAGTGAAAGGAATCGAATTAAAAATGAGAAGGAACATAATGAGCAAATTAGGAAGATGAATGAACCAAATTAGAAAATTAAGAAGGTGAACGAACCAAATGAGCAGATTTAAAAGTTAGAGGAACCAAATTAGCAAATTAAAGGGTTAAACGAACCAAACGAGCAAATTAAAAAGATAGAGAAACCAAACAAGCAAGTTAAAGAGGTAGAGAAACCAAATGAGCAAATTAAGGTGATAGAGGAACCAGATGAGCAAATTAAAGAGTTAGAGAAACCAAATGAGCAAATTGAGGAGGTAGAGGAACCAAATGAGCAAATTGAGGAGGTAGAGGAACCAAATGACCAAATGAGCAAATTGAGGAGTTAGAGAAACCAAATGAGCAAATTGAGGAGGTAGAGGAACCAAATGAGCAAATTAAAGAGATAAATAAACCAAATAAGCTAATGTAAGAGTTAGAGGAACCGAATCAGCAAATTAAGGAGGTAGAGAAACAAAGTTCAGATGGAGGAGGTGAAGGAAACACAAAGCATAAGCTTTACCCCCTCAGTCTTTCCTTAAAAAAGCATTTCCACCTCCAGAATTGCAGTTTACTTTAAATAAACCGGCTCCTAATAAACTAGACACTGAGTGTATAAATGTAACTTGGACTCGGGTCTAATAATGTTGTTACAGCTCCTCCTGCTGGTTAATTATAGAACTGCATGGTTAAGAAAAGGGTTTGAAAAGCAAAATCTCTAAGTTTGGATTCAGTTTCTGACATAAATACACTTGTTAAAGCTGAATAAAGTATTAAAATAAGTTTGACTAGTTATTTAAGTACACTAAGTACACTCAAATGGTTAAGGCGCTGCGTTCAAATGGTTAAGGCGCTGCGTTGCTGATCTGAAGACCAGAAACACCTGGGTTCAAGCCCCACCACCGCCAGCTGTTGATCTGAAGACCAGAAACACCTGGGTTCAAGCCCCACCACCAGCAAGCCAACCACTGTTGGATCCTTGAGCAAGACCCTTAACCCTTCCTGCTCCAGGGGCGCTGCTTCATAGCTGACCCTGCGCTCTGACCCCAACTTACTAAGATGGGATATGCGAAAAACGAATTTCACTGTGCTGTAAAAAAAGTATATGAAAGTATATGAAATAAAGACATTTACAGCACACAGACGCTTACAAACAAGATAAGAAGAAGAAGAAGAAGAAGAGTAAGAAGAAATGGTTCAATGTAATCAGAAATCAATAAAAATGTAGAAGATTTGAGGACATTAAAGAAACCACAGCTGACAAATACCAATGTAGGAGTTACAATTAACACTTATTTACAATTTCTTGAAACATAAACTGTTATAAACTGTTATCTCATATTATTAAGTCTTATTAAGTATTATTTGTAGTCCATATTAATGATCTAAAAGCGATTACTTTATTCACAACAGCTTTTCGAAACAGAATTCTAAACTTAAGCAAACCTCAGTGAAGCCACTGAACAATAAATCAGGCAGGTAATCTGCAGGAAGAAGTTTTATAAAGACATTAATAATATATTTAATTTACATGTTTATCAAATATTATTTTAATAATGAATATTTGTCCCGACTGATTGTGTACATTTTCATGATGTAGCACCTCCTCACACTGACCCCTTTCCTGTCACACGTGCTTTCGGGTTCCATCCCCTCCTCTGATTCTCGTGACCGATATCACCGCCCAGCACTGCGTTCATTTTCTTTAGGAATAAAAGCTGCCCCCAGGCGATTTTTGTTGTTGTTTTGTTGTTGATTTTTCTGTGCCTCTTTAGATTTGACCCCTGAGAGCATCAAAGGGCCCATCACCTGAGGAGGGGATGCATGACAATACAGACATACCTTCCCTTTCCTGGTACCTCAACTTCTTGATGTGAATATAAATGACCTCTTGACCCCACTCTGACCTCCTGAGAGCCCTGCCACCCGGAGGACTGTAACCTTTTCGAGTACAGAGTCAGACTCTTAAATCAGCATCAAATGCATTCAGAAGATGTTGGAACATCACACGTATTCGTATTGATTGATTTTATTAAAACTCTACTGAGATGTTTCTAAAATCTGCACTATTTTAGAGGTGGAGGAACCAAATGATCAGATAAAAGAGGTGGAAGAACCAAATCAACTAGTTAAAGAGGTAAAGGAACCAAATGAGCAAATTCAAAAGTAAGAGGCATCAAATGAGCAATTTAGAAAGTTAAAGGAGCCAAATGGGCAAATTTAAAGGAGTTAAAGAGTTAAAGAGAGCCAAACGAGCAAGCAAATGAAAGAGTTAAAGGAGCCAAACGAGCAAATGAAAGAGTTAAAGGAGCCAAACGAGCAAATGAAAGAGTTAAAGGAGCCAAACGAGCAAATTAAAGAGTTAAAGGAGCCAAACGAGCAAATGAAAGAGTTAAAGGAGCCAAACGAGCAAATTAAAGAGTTAAAGGAGCCAAACGAGCAAATTAAAGAGGTAGAGGAAACAAATAAATATAGAATAAAAGATTAAATTTCCGATCAGTTTCGCTTTTTTAATTATATAAATTCCAAAAAGTTTCTAATTCGCTGTAAAATTTACATAAAAACAGAATGTGATAATCTGCAAATTTCATAAACTCGTATTTTATTCACAATTATCACAGAAAGCAAATGAAATGTTTTAACTCATAAAATGTACCATTTTAAAGAAATAAGTTATAAATAAATAATACACTGATAATTAATAATTGCTGGCAGCAAAATGGCTCTAAAAAGTTGGAAAAAAAAGGACAGGACCACATTTTCAACAAAAGATCAAGAAAGATTTTGATTTCATGAATCTGCTTTCTGAAAGGATTCACGTCATAATTTTTGTACTTATTGCTCGAGATGAAATCTGTCAACAAATTGATTATTTCTTGCATCTAGAAGAACTCAATATCTAGAAAATCTTTAAAACAGTAATCAGGATCAAACAAGAGGAGGACCGGGACGAGGGTTCGGGTGAGAGGCTTATTCCTGTTTAATTCAAGCCCTTACAAAAATATTCTATAGTATGAATGCATTCCTTTAAACAGGTGGGCCGACCATGTGACCGGGTGGGTCTGTGCCCACTTCAGCCCACCTGTAATTATTAATTACTTTCGTACATGCTCTGCTGATTTCTATGTGAATCTTTTATCTGTCCAAAATGATCAAAAACATGAGACAAAAAACTACTTGACACCCTCTGACCAATCAGATTTGAGAAGTAACCCTAGTCTATTATTGTTAAAATAGAGAAAGAGTCCCAGTGGAGATGTATTGATGAAGCATTTACATTGTGCGGTTAGGCGATGTGTGGGTGTGTGTGTGAATGTGTGTGTGTGTGTGGAGGAAGTTAGTTAAACATTATGAGCCACATGTTCTTATGTAAGGATCACCTCTGACCTTGTGGGCAGCAGTGTGGATACGGAGACGCTGGATGGCAACCCACACATGGACATTAATGCTTTTATTAGAATCAGCAAATTACATCCCAATATCAGCAAACAGAAACACACAGAGACCAAAACATCAGAGACAAATAAAAAACTGCCAATTAAAAAACCCAATCCAGGACCGACGGCTGGTCAAACATTACTGTACTATAACAGCGGTGAAGCCAGAAGCAGGAAGTAAATGAAATAAAATATTATAATGTTAATCCAACAAAATATTTGTTTAAAAACACAAATATTATATAATATAACTAAATAATATAATATATAATAAATAAAATGATATAAAATATTACTGTTTCAAAACAAATATAATATCAGTGTTTAATGAGGGGGTGTGTCGGTGTGTCGTTGTGTGTCACAGAAGAGATTTCACCATTTGATCATTTTGTTGCCTTTTTGTAAAATTTTCTTACTGGTTGGCATGCGGTATCACCTGATCGACACTATAGAAGATTATGATAAATGCAGAATTCTGCTACTGGGTGTGAATCTAACTAATAATTATTCTACATTAATAACTGAGGAGGGATTTTAGTTTGAAAGGCAACCTTTATAATTAAATACATTCACGACGACAGACAGAGCGACTTACATTTTATCTCTTATACAAAAACTGAGCAATTAAGGGGTTAAAGGGCCTTGCTCAGGGGCCCAGCAGTGGTGGCTTGGTGGAGCTGGGAATCAAACCAACAATCTTCAGGTTGGTAGTTCAACACCTTAACCATGAGCCACCACTTCCCTGAAAAAGTTAAAATATGTCTCTGGTTTTGGTTAGAGGGCTGGTGGAACAAATGTAGGGGTGGAGCCGTATCCAGGCCCCGAGCCTTGATTTGGGGACCCCCAGTTTTAAATCATAAATTACAACAAATAAATATAAAGATTTAAATATGTATACATTAAAAATGAATAATTATAGAATAAAATAAATTAAATAGCAAGATAAACTTGTGTGGTTCACGATGGGTGACTGTAAGAAAATACCTGATAATAATAATATTAATAATAATAGTAACAACCAATAAGCCTCTTCTCCTCATTTGTGTATGTGTGTGTGTGTGTGTGTGTGTGTGTGTGTGTGTGTGTTGGGTGTAGGAGTAGAAACCTTTTAGTTTTCCCATAAAAAGCGTCATAAAACAAGTCTCCTTAATTGTTGCTCTATAACATTAGCATATGTAAACAGGCTGGATTTCCTCTTCTGCCTCCCGTCTTTTGTTCGGGCTCCGAATCTTTTCACCGCCATTTGCTCCCTGTTTTGTTTTCTTTTTTTTTGTGGGTCCTTTACTCTTATTGAGGAGAATTCATGGAGAGAGGAAAGTGACGTGAATGTAGCAGCCCTTTTTTTTTTGCTCCTCCTTCTCGTTAGTCATGCGTTGTTCTGAATCTTTCCAATAAAAAAAAAAACTCTTTTACCCTCTATCACTGGGCTGCGACCCTTCAACCTTCACACACAGGTCATCATTATCAGGAGCAGCATTTACACTTTTTAGAACCAAAACCCTAATTACAGAATAATTTAATCCACAAAATTATTACAAACTGATTTTGGGCGATAGTGATTTTAATGAGTCAGTGAGAAAATGAATCATTGTGTAAGCGAATGATTCACTGAGTGATTAAATTAGTTAATTTAGTGATTCAAATAAAAGTAAATAATTCATTAAGTGAGTTGAATGAATCAGTGACTCATGGCAGAGCATATTAATGAATTTGTAAGAATTATGTAAGTGATTCAGAGTGTTACTGAGTCAGTGGGAAAATGAATCAGTGTGTGACTAAATGACTCACTAAGTAAGTGATTCAAATAGTAAATAAATAATTCAGTGAGTAACAAAATGTGCGAGTGAGTGAGTGAGTGAGTGTCAATTGGTGATGGTTCTAATGAGTGATTTGACTGAATCAGTGAGAGATTTAATGAGTCAACAGCTATAAGAGAGTGTGTGAATAAGTGAATGTGATTCAGTGTGAGTTTGACTTACCAGTGAATCGGTAAGAAAGTTAGAGGGTCAGTGAATGAACGAATCATTGAGTGAATCAATTCAGAACATACTGATTCATTAAGTGAGTCATGAAGTTTTTCAGTAATGGTTGATAAGTCATGAGTGAGGGAACCAACGAGACTGGGTCAGTGATAAAATGAATTAGTGTGTGACTAAATGACTCATTATGTGAGTGATTTATGAGTAAATATTTAAAGTAATTTAATAAGTGAATAAGTGAAAAAATGAATCAGTGTCTGACTAAGTAATTCATGAGTGACTGAGCAAAAAATTGAGTGAGTGAGTGAGTGTGTGGTTTGGTTTAGTTACCAGTGGATCACTAAGTATGTTAGGGAGTCGGTGGGTAAATGAATCAGTGAGTGAATTAATTCAGAAATTCATTGATTCGTTGAGTAAATAAGAAATTGTTTTAGTGGTTGGTTGATTAGTGAATCAGTGAGTCATGTGTGAGTGAATTCATTTCGAAAGTGAATGATTCGGTAGGTGAGCGGTATCAGTGAGCGTTGCTGACCTTAGATTAATTCAGAATGAGTCTGTAATGTAATGTATATTACATAATTCAATTATCCATATTTAATTTAAAAACCACCTAAAAAGCCTTCTCTTGACCTCTTGCCCTTCTTTGCCATCATTTAGTCTATGTGCTGTAACTTCTGCTTTCATCTCTCTGTCTCTCTCCCTCTCTTCCTATACCTGTCTTCCTATCCCTCTCTTCTAAAAAACTATCCCCCTCTCCCCAATCCCCCTCAGCCCCCACCCACCCCACCCCCTTTCTCTCTCTCTCTCTCTCCCTCTCTCCCTATCCCCTCTCCCACTCTCTCTCTCTCTCTCTCTCTCTCTCTCTCCCTCTCTCCCTATCCCCTCTCCCTACCCCTCTCTCCCTATCCCCTCTCCCACTCTTTCTCTCTCTCTCTCTCTCTCTCTCCAGCTGGGGAATGCATTGAGCACTTCTGTTTTTCTCCCCCGTCCTTTACGATGCCCCATAAACCTGTTTTTATATTTAATTATTCCAGCAGCTGTGCAGAAGGCAACCATACAGGACTCCTGCAACAAATTACCCAAACCAAATTACCCAAACCAGAAACAGAAACATCAGGTAAACGCATGTGGAGCTATTAGAGCAGATTCTCATACCGCCACAGCCTAATCAGGCACCAGGCTACACTTTACTAATAAAAAAAGTCCTGAGCTGGTGTCCAGATCCCAGAACTGTCCCCAAAACCTTTCTGGTCTCAAGTTGGAACCGAAAACAGAGCACTTTTATAAGTGACAACAAATCTTTGGATCTTTCAGTTCAGTAGTGATGGACAGAACTTACCAACACTCTCCTCAACCTCAGGACCAACAGGAAAATTCAAGATTAACTAGAAATTAGCACAAGCTTGTATGTGAGGAGTTAGTGGGGGAATGGCAACCTTGGAATTTAATCAATTTACAAATTGAGCGGTCAACAAGTTAAAAAAAAACCTATATGGATGAAATAAAAGAGATAATAAGAGATAGCGAGAGATTTGGTCGCATGATGGTGATAAGGCAGTTGTTGGGTTCTGCTGGTTGGTCCCCGGTGGAAAAGCAGTAAGAGTTGTATGCTCTTATTGACACTTTATCGGTCCCTCCGGTGGAACCTTACAACAGAGTATCAAACTCGTGATGTTTGCAGTCACACTTGGCTTTCGAGTAAACATACACACTTCTGCTGCCTCTCTTTCTCTCTCTTTCTCTCTTTGTCTGTCTCTCCTCTGTTCTCTAATAATCTCCTTCTCCATCTCTTAGACACGAGTCACGTCCCTTTGCCTTTTGTCTCGTCCCTTTCAGCGCCGCTTGTGTTCCCTCGCCATGACAACCAACACGCACACCGAGTCCGGGAGCCATCTGTGACTGGCCCTGTGCCATGTGTCCATTCTGTGCTTGTGTGTGTGAGTGGAGTGTGTATGAGGTTATAAAGCTGAAAACAGTGACAAAAGTGACCCCACGTCCTCTCTATTGTATTCAGGACGGAGCCGGAGCTCTGTATCACTGCCTCCTCTTGTTGACCTGGAGGTCACGTGGACAAAGCCGCCTGCCTTGGTGGCCACTGTAGCACTGTCTCGTTTTCTAATGATTAACGACGGAGAGAAGTGTGTACCGAGGCGGCCGGGTGTGATCAGTGTCTGCTGTTTAAGTATAGTTAACATTCGGTTCACTCCAGTTCGGTGGTGGAGGCGGGTTTTATAGAGTTAAATGAATTCTGTGTGGTTTCATAAATATGTGGACACTCACAAGCTCTGGGTTCAAAGTTTAAATGGCGACTATTGACTTCTGACTTCTTTTAACTCAAATTATTATTTATTTATACTGCAGCTTCATCACACACGTTCAAGAAAGTGGACAGAATGTCATGGGTTCAATTCCCAGCACCACCAAGCTGCAACTGCTGGGACTTTAACCCATTACTGTTCAGATGGATAAATAAATGAGATGTCACTCTGGATGACTACATCTGCCAAACACCAGAAATGTGAATGGATAAAATTCTAACTGTGTGTGTGTGTGTCGGTGTGTGTGTGTGTGTGTATATGAGAGAGACAGAGTGTTGGATCAAATTTCAAATCGTTGACATGTTTAAGAAGATCCGTTAACTCTGCTGAATCCTAATGAAGAGCTCAACTTCTTTTGTGTTCACACACACACACACACACACACACACACACACACACAAACACTGCAGAGTAAGAGTAATGACACAGTGACAGCAGCATTATAAACACACAGATGGTGATAGTTACAAAAAGAGAGAGAGAGAGAGAGAGAGAGAGAAAGACAGACAAACAGATAAATGGATAGACAGATAGATAGACAGACAGGCAGAGAGACAGACAGACAGATAGTAGGATAGACAGACAGACGATAGACGAATGATAGATGGACAGACAGAGAGATAGGATGGAGAGACAGACAGATGGGCAGAGGGAAAGATAGACTGACAAAGAGAAAGACAGGCAGTCAGGCAGACAGATGGACAAAAAAAATAGACGGACTGACAGACAGACAGACTGGCTGACAGACTGAGTGATAGTTTGATTAATAAGCAGACAGACAGATGGATACACAGATAGACAGTTAGAAAGTGAGACAGGTGAAGAGAGAGATTCAGAATGATTTTATATAATAGATTCATGTAAATGTAAAAAGTAAATACCCCCCTCCACCTCCTCTCTGACCCCCCCCCCTCTTTCTACCCCATACTTTTTCCTCTTTACTCTGGTTATACAGTGATTTATAACCACACCAACACTTGAATAAAGCTTTTACAACAGACAGCCTGCTGGCACACTTTACATCTCATCCCCCTTTCTCTCCCTCTCCCTCTCTCTCTCTCTCTCTTTCTCTCTCTCTTTCTCTGTGTGTGTGTTGGGGAAAGTGATTGGGCTCGTTAGTGATGGTTGTAAAGCACTCGAGGCAATGCTTGTCCTGATGTACTTTAAATACTGCCATTAGGTTAGCCAGGCACGAGTTAATAAATCACCCACACACACACGCACACACACACACACACACACACACACATTTAGTAAAGAAGCCTTTCACACTTCTGGGCCCCATGAACATGAATCATGTGGTGGATAGAGCGGCTGCAGATCAGTGACAGATGCAACACACACACACACACACACACACACACACACACGCATTTAGTGAACAGTAATAAAAGGAACTTAATGATGTAAATGTAGTTTTAATAATTAGTTTCTATCGTGTTCCGTATAATGTTCCGTATAGCGAGACTGGCGATAGACTGCAGTCGTCTGAAGTTCATACCTGAAACACACTCATTTATTAAAGTTCGGAAAATAACGACGGAAGAGAGTCAAAAAGTATTTTAGTAAACATTTTAGCTACCCTACTCACCTCTGATTGATTGTTTGATCTCTGGTGCCATAATGGAATTACCTGCAATAGTGCAGTTTAACCAGTGTGGCGCTGTGGAGCACAAAACCACAAACAAAATCTGCTGTTAAATTCGACGCTGAAGATTATTTACATTTCAAGCATTAAATCATTGCAACAGAATGAAATATGCAAAACAGAGTCAGTGTCGTTTGCAGTTATATTAACGTTTATTTAAAGGAAGAAAAAAATAAATAAATAAATTAAAAAAAAAAAAAAAAAAAAAAAATATATATATATATATATATATATATATATATATATATATATATATATATATATAGATAGATAGATAGATAGATAGATAGATAGATATAGATATATAAATAACAAATCTTGTATTAAAAACAATACAATGGGGATGTACCGCAATAAACTGGTTTTATTAAGTATAATGTACAGCATTGGAGATCAGACGACTCCACTCTTTATCTATCTATCTATCTATCTATCTATCTATCCATTCGAAATAAATATCTATCTACTTTAACTCATTAGTCGGGACACTCAGTGTAATTGCAAAGGTAAATATTTCATCAAAACTTCAGAATAATGAGTAAAATAATTGCATAATAATGAAATAATCGATTTTCTGTCCTTCATTTATCTTTAATCGTTCCAATATTTGCAGATTAATCGACTATTAAAATAATCACACAATTTGGCCTATTTTAATTAGTCAATAAAATCTTATTTAGCGACGTTTCGGTTGTAAAAAAAATCCAGAGAAGGAGGATAACCCCGGATGACAAGGCTCTCATGGTGAGTAATAAAATCAGATTAAAACGTCTTTAACAAAAAAGATTTCGTCGCTCAAAGGAGGTGAAATGTGTGTGAAATAAAACCCCTCAGTTTGTTCATGTTCTTGACAGGGATTAAAGAGAATCCCCTCTCTGATCCTTTTAAATAATTGTGTTAAACTGCCTGTGTGTGTGTGTGTGTGTGTGTGTGTGTGTGTGTGTGTGTGTGTGTGTGTGTAAGGGGGGTACTGATCCTCTAATTCTGGAAACACACGACTCTTATTTTCTGCTTACCTGAACCCTTTGACTCACATGTACCCTCTGTAGAACACACACACACACACACACACACACACACACACACACACACACGCTTAATGCTCTGAGAGGAAAGTCAAACACTTTAATGCCAGGTTAAAGACAGAGGGATTATCGGAGACATGGATAGAGGAGTTGATACTCTTTTATGTATTGATGAAGGTTTAATCCTCCTCTTCTTTCTCTCTCTCTCACTGTGTGGCCTGTAGCTCGAGTACACACATGAATAAGAATGAGACTGTTCACTCATCCTCATGCATTTATTGACTGCATGGAACACACACACACACACACACACACACACACACACTATTGTAACTACACAATTTGCATTATATCTTTTCACATCAAATGCTTTTTAGACAAATGATGTTTACACACGCCGCTGCTTAGTTCTCCGTTCTGATTGGTCAGACGTGCAGCGTCGAACTGCAGGTTTATTACGAGTGATTCTGTGATCCAGCAAACACTTAAACTTAATCTTAGACTTAAACTTCCAACTTACATATCTGTCTATCTATCTATCTATCCATCCATCCATCCATCCATCCATCCATCCATATTAAATTAATAATCTCTATCTATATATCTATCTATTTATCCGTCATGCATCCATCTATCCAAAATAAATCAATCATTTATATCTATCTATCTATACATCTTAAATGAAGCATCTTTATCTATCTATCTATCTATCTATCTATCTATCTATCTATCTATCTATCTATCTATCTATCTATCCATCTATCCATCCATCCATCTATCCATCCATCCATCTATCCATCCATCTTAAATGAATCATCTCTATCTATCTATCTATCTATCTATCTATCTATCTATCTATCTATCTTACATCTTACCTTCCTACATCTATCTATCTATCTATCTATCTATCTATCTATCTATCCATCTATCCATCCATCCATCCATCTTAAATGAATCATCTCTATCTATCTATCTATCTATCTATCTATCTATCTATCTATCTATCTATCTATCTATCTTACATCTTACCTTCCTACATCTATCTATCTATCTATCTATCTATCTATCTATCTATCTATCTAGATGAAGATCAATCCTCACATTACATGTAAATAAATATATAAATATATATTAAGATATTTTTTTAAATATTTAAAATATATAAATAATATTTGTGTGATCGGTGGGTTGTGTTGCTATAGAAACAATAACATATTATAAGTAAATGTTTGTTATGGAATTGAATCGATTCTTTAATCTGCGAATCAGCTCAGCGCTGTCGCTCGTTACTGCAGCACCTCTGAACTGTCCTCTTTGTGTGTTTCGGTTAATGTGAGTGTGATGTGAGGGTAATTTGGGCAAACGGACGGCCGTAACTAACACGTGGTGTTGTGCCAGGCTTTAATTAGGCCTGGTTGAGGTCTGCTCACATTCTGGCTCTGTGCCCGCACCATGAGAACATCCATATGCTCACAACGCACACAAACACACACACACACACACACACACACACACACACACACAGGAACACAATGCTCGCCAATACAATATGTGACACACTGAGAGTGCGGAGAGGTTCGAACACCTGCAGAGAAAACGGCCTGAGGTGGAGCTCTGACTTTCACAGAATAAAACAGTAACAGAGTTAAAAACCGCAACCCGACGATAATAAACACTACAGACACGACGATCACCGCGGGAAAAGAGCGGAAAAACTATCTATCTATCTATCTATCTATCTATCTATCTATCTATCTATCTATCTATCTATCTATCTATCTATCTATCTATCTGTCTATCTATCTATCTGTCTATCTCTGTCTATCTGTCTATCTGTCTACTTATCTATCTGTTTGTCTGTCTGCCTGTGTCTGTTTGTCTTTCTATCTATCTATCCATCTATCTATCTATTTGTCTGTCTGTCCCTCTGTCCCTCTGTCCCTCTGTCTCTCTGTCTCTCTCTCTCTCTCTGTCTGTGTCTATCTGTAAGTTTTGAAAATGTTATACATATTGAGTCAATTAATTTATGAATCACTTTTTAAAATGAATCGTTTGTCCTTGTAAACTCAAAACTTACACACTCAAATTTTCCTGAATAAATTCTATAAATTTCATAATTTTTAGGGGGGAAATAGGCAGTAACACATTGTCATAGCTGGTCTGTCTGACAAACGAATCAAACTTTGTGCCATTTGATTCATTTGACTTACTTAAACAGTGGAAAAAAGAATCGACTCAGTAAAGTGAGTCAAATAATCATATATGAGTTTTTTTCCTCATCCGTGTCTCTATTCTGTTTTTGCTTACTTGTGATTGCCATCTGTGTGTGTGTGTGTGTGTGTGTATAGCCTGACTAGCTTCTCCTCCACATGATCTGTGAGAATGGGAGTGCGTTACGCAGTGTGTGATAGTGATGCTAATGAACGCTCTAGAAGCTTAAGCACATGGCAGGGGGGTAATAGCAGCATCCCACGGGCTTCTGACTGGCTGTGGAGTTTTTATGACTCACAGAGGAACACACAATACACCAGCCACATTTTAGTGTCTCTTTAACTACCTCCTCCCCTCTCCTCCCTCTTCCACTCTCCACAGGACGATTTCGCACCCCGAGCCGCCTGTGAATATCTTTGGTCGGCGCTGAATTGCGGCTAGTTTACTATTAATGCGGACGCCGTTGACGTTTACACGCTCATGCTGACTCTTACACTCATTCCTGGAGACCAGAAGAGCAAAGAGAGCCAATCGGAGAGGATAATAAACTAGACCTAAAGAGAGACACGGCCTCAAATACAGCTAAGAGTTTGGGGATCGTATGCGATAATCATGCAATAAACTATGCATTGCTGCAGTAAACGTGCAGCTACAACCTTCACACATGGTAATGCAGGAGGTTTGTGTTCAGTTCACTTTCCTACCCACCGAAACGTTTTCCAGTTATGAGAACAAATACAAATAAAATGTGTGTGTGTGTGTGTGTGTATGTGCTGCAGTGCTACCTCAAACTTTTCCTACGTTAGAATGAATTTCTTAAGTTACACTAAGTAGATCAAATAAAATAAGTTGGAATAAAAATAACAAAATGAAATAAAATTAAAATACAATATAAAATTATTTTAAAAAATACAATAGCACAGATAAAATGAAAAACAAAATAAAATGAAATGAAGTATAAAAATTAAAAAAAAAAAAAAAACATTAAAAATAAAGCAAAAATAGAAATGTAACAGTAAAATAGTAAAATAAAAGTAGAAATAGAAATAAAATAATAAAATAAAATGAAATGAAATAAAACATTAAAAAATAAGTTAAAATAAAACAGTTAAGTAAAGTAGGAATGGAAATGAAATAAAAAAATAAAAATAGAATGAAATAAAATAAACGTAGATAAAATAAAATCAACTCATACAATAAAGTAGTAGCAGAAATAAAAATAAAGAAATAAAACAAAAACTAGAAATAAAAATAAAATACAATTAGAAAAAATAAAATGAATTAAAATAGTGAAAAAATAGAAATAACAAAATAAAAAAAAATATATCACAAAAATAAATAAAACAGATTAGCTGTGGATTTACAAAGAAAATGAATAGTATGTTCAGGTCTTTAAAACTAATTTATCTAAAAACATTTAGATGCAAATTATTATTTTCCTATAGGAATTTTAGAATGTTAGACAACAAAGTGCATCAGTTAATCTCGCTGTACGATGACCTTACACACACTCTGATCTCACACACACACACACACACACACTCTGATGAAGTCTTTAAAGTGTGTGAGAATGTGCTCATTTCCACTAATGTGTGAACATTGTCGGCTGTAGTTAATGTGTATGCATGTGTGTGTGTGTGTGTGTGTGTTTTGTGTTGGGGGGATGTATTTGCTAAGGAGGGTGTGTGTGTGGGTGAAAGTGTGTCCCCTCTGTTATTGGCTCCAGGTCTCCAGTCACATTATGCATCTTATTGTGTCTTTGTTGTTTGAGCGGCCTATAAAAAGCCGAGCTGTAGGGATTCGATCAAACCAGAGCGCCTTCACTCACTCACACTCTCACACACAGAGGAGAGAGGACAAAGTGTGTGTGCCTTCCAGTTCTGCTAAACCAAACTGTTCGTGTGTCATTAGAAGGTTTTGTGGACTTTCTGACCATCAGGATCTGAGAAATCCATTTCCCGAGTATTTTGTTCGATTTGTTCCGATTGGCTGTGATGGATTCCGACACCGGTTCAACCTGCAGTCGCTCCTCGTCCCCAGACCTCGTCGTCGACTCCAGCTTTTTCTCCAGCAAGATGTTTCAGCAAGCCGAAAAAAACTCGGACAGATCCCTGTCTCCTGGGGGGAAAATCCGGAACCGGCCAGATCTTTCCAAAGCGGACCTCCAGGAGCTGCGTCTCAAGGTGAACAGCCGCGAACGTAAACGCATGCACGACCTTAACCAGGCCATGGACGGCCTCCGTGAAGTCATGCCGTACGCCCAGGGCCCCTCGGTGCGCAAGCTCTCCAAGATCTCCACGCTCCTGCTGGCACGCAACTACATCCTCATGCTCTCCAGTTCCTTGGAGGAGATGAAGAAGCTAGTGGGTGAAGTGTATGGATCCAACGTGGCTCAAACCCACGCCCATGCTCCCAGGCCCGTCTTAGCTCCGGCCCAGCTTCCCCTGCACCCTCTAGCCCAGTCCTTGCACTCTTTGGCAGCCGGGACTGCGGCTGTAAGCTCCGCCCCCCTTCAGCACACCAGCACGCATCCGGCTACGGCTCAAACGCCTCATTCTCCTCCAGCAGCGGGATATCTGGGCTTCCACGCGCCACCGTTCCCGAGTTTACTAAAGGACCCGCTGCAGTTGGCCGGCTCGTACAGGCACTTCCCTGGAATGCCGTGCCCGTGCTCCCTGTGCCAACCTTTACCAGCGTCCACCGCTAGCTTGCACGGCCTGTCCATGAGCAAATGAACCACCATCCGAAAGATTTCAGGACACGGACTCAAAGCTTGTAGCGAAAAGCTAAAGGTTTATGATGTATAATTATTACAAGAAAGTGTGTTGCATCCTTAGGATTTCGAGCGAACAAGCCAAATGTGAATAGAATGAAGTTTTGTACAGTCGAGTTTTTTTTTTTTTTTTTTTTTTTTTTTTTTGTACAGTTTTGCACAATTTTCTAAATTAAAAGTTTATTCTTATTAAAAAAAAAAAACAACAACAACAGCATTTTCCTCTCATTCTTTCGTCACTTTTCCACAATGCTGACAATCCAAACTAGCCGGAAAAACACACACACCCTTTTTTTCTGCACTTCCTTTTTCCGTCCCTGACATTAGGTGTTAACAATTTAGGTATTAATTATTTAAAATAAAATAAACGGTATAGTTAATAAATAATAATAATTTATATATAATAATATGCAGCTACATTTCTAAAACAATTTTGTGTGTGTGTGTGTGTGTGTGTGTGTGTGTATGTGTTTCGGTACATGCTAATCTGGCAAAACAATAATTATTATTATTAAAAAAATATATTAACAAATTATTTATAGATAAAAATTAAAGCTATTTAACGGCTTAAAAATGTGACCTGCTAAATAGCTCTCAGATGTGGCAGCTGCTAACTGTGTGTGTGTGTGTGTGTGTGTTATAAAATCAAACACCACATGCAACACACCTTTCCGAAGCCTTCACAGCAATATTAGCTTAGATACACTTACACAACTAATATATGCGCCTACATGTGCTAGCTAGCATGTGCTTTGTGATGCTAGTCAGTCTTTAAGGCAAGTTAACGCAACACAGGGAGTCGTAGGATCCCATCAGTCGTCGAATGCCCAGCGGGCAGCGCCAGGGAAGAAAGGAGGAGGCTGTCGCCAGGTTGGCGCGTCTCTATTGTGTCCCTCACACAGGGGACAGGGACTGTTTCTTTTCATGTGCACTCCGGAAGATTTGTCAGCGTCCAACAAAGCTGCAGTCATATTCATGCCTCAGACGCCATCATTAATTACCCGACAGTCAGGCATCTGCACGCAGGATGAGTTCAACCAGTTTCTGTTTGGACCTGGAAGATATGATGACTAAATATATCATTTTATTCCGACGTTAGCTAGCATTAAGTCGCTTGGTTGCTCAACTTTTCCGGCGTACTTTAACATAGAAAATAATAGAAATATATATATAATCATCTATAAGTTGAGTGTATAAGTAAAACGTCGATGAGGTCACGATGAGGTCAGAAAGTAGGAATTAAATGTGTGTGTTAGGATTCGGTGAATTTCTAATGATTTAAGCTGCAGAAAGATCTGCTAATTTTTTCCTCTTTGCATGTGTGTGTGTGTGTGTGTGTGTGTGTGTGTGTGTGTGTGTGTGTGTGTTTTATAGAAAGGGAAATATGAATGTATATTTATTTTTATTGTTAATAAAAATCATGTGTTTTACTATTATTTGTACTAAATATATCAGTGTTTTAAAATAAATTCGATTAAAACATGATGGAAATGTATTATAACCCTAATAACAATCATTTTTTTTAATTAAGACATTTTTTCCAGATGTTTTTCCAGACGGAAGAGCATGTAGAAACAATTTTACATTAAAAAAAATAAAATAAAAGTGTATAAAATAAATAAATCTTGTTGTATATTGAATCGATTATCTGAAATTTGTAAATTTTTTTCTAATTATTATTTTCGATTGCACTTTTATTATGTGTGAAAATTTCAGGAAGAAAATATAGAACAAAAATATATATTTTCTTAATTATATTCTTTATTAATTGTTCGGTAATATTTGAGAAATAAAAGTTGTATTTGACAAAATTTTTATTGATCTTTTTTTCGCACTTCAGTATTAAAAAAGTATCAGATGACTTTATCACACACACACACACACACACTTCTCAGGGGCCAAATGTTCCGTGAAGAATACACTCTCGTCCGCTGTAAGATCAGAGGAGAAATGACGAGCTGCTTCTTCTCTCCTCCTCCCTCTGTCCTCTGCTTTCAAAGAGCCGGGACAATGACGAGTCGCTCGCAGGACAAAACGAGAGGGCAGGGGGGCCGCCTGAAACACAGATCCCCCCACTCCTCCTCCTCTCCTCACACTCCTTCCTCCTTTCTGTCCCTCTTCATTTCATCACGCTAACAAGCGGCGTCAGGCCGCGCAGGGATCTGACACTCAGAGTGCACAAAAGCGGTTAGCTCCTTTATTTATGGGCCCATTGACACGGCTAAGAGGCTCCATCAGCTGGAGGACGTCCCAGCGGGGGGAGGCAGCTGCCAGCCTGGACGGAGAAGGGGATTGTGGGATACTAGGAGCCGGCGGGGTTTCCCCCCTTCGCCCTTCAGTCCGGAGCACAGGTGGGAACGGGAAGCCGAACACATTGTGGGGGATTAGTCGTCCCTTTGCAGAGGGATAATTAGACAAGTCGACTTGTGCAAAGCTGGTGTTTCCTGATCGCAGACAGATGGACGGGTCCACAGAGAGACACCCTGACATCTGAACGGGTCACATGGACACTTTCCAGGTCTGCTTTTCAATTTATTCATGTGCATTGGGTTTTAATTCTGATCCGGTCCAGGGCTAAATCAGAAAACTAGTTTTTAAAGCACTAAATGTCTGGGCTTTAATCCCACAACCTACTGACACTAACAAGGGCTCAGGGTCCTAGTCGGAGGGGCACCGGGATGAGGTTTGGTCTGAGCTTATATTGAAGGGAGACTAGACATCCTGGAGGAAGCCAGAGACCCCAGAATAAACGTGAGAAACTCGTGAGAAAGATGGAACCTGAGACTCTGGACAGTAAGACAGAGACGTGAGACACAGACAACTGTCAGACAGAGACTAAGACAAAGTCTCACAGAGTCCCACGAAGACTGACACAGTCTCACAGAGTCTCACAAAGTCTTACAAAATCTCACAGAGTCTGACAAAGTCTCACAGAGTCCCACAAAGACTGACACAGTCTTTCAAAGTCCCACAAAGTCTTGTAGAGTCTCACAGATTTCACACAATGTCTTTAAAACATTTACTTTATGATTAAAACATTTACTTTATGAAGACGACTGGGATTTAATGCCATGCACTCTTTCTGAGAGAGTTTAACAAGGGACTGAAATGAAAGCGCTGTGATCGATAAAGAGAAGGAGTGTGACATGCTGGGGCCCCGGGGCCGCCCTAAACCAAGTTAATTAGGGAACTGAAGGAGCCAATTAGTGGAATTGTGGGGTGGAGGAAGGACATATTGTGTAACAAACGCACATATTGTGCAGCTTCTGGATGCAGAGCGGCTTCAATTAAAAGAGGGAGGAGCGGTGACCCCTTAAACCGAGCTTCCTCACACACACACACACACACACACACACACACACACACACACACACACACACACACACACACGATGCATACTGATGAGAAAAACACAGCTGGGATAAGACGCATAGTAGACAAGTGAGTACACTGCACACATATGACACACACACACACACACAACCCCTTAAGGGCCGGAGAGGGCAGAGGGCTCAGGTGGGTGTTAACACACACCCCTCACGTCTTCCTCCATATGGAGCAGGCTGAATTCTAATGATGTGATAAACTCCTCTTGTCATTTCCATTAAGGGCAATTTCATTAGCTGATGGTGTGTAACAGGGTGACGGGGCTGCGCTGCTCCCCAGAGACACGCCACAGCTTGTGAGCGCATTTAGTGCTGCAAAACATCACGGGGACGAAGCGGAGCAAAACATGAGCCTGTTTTTACCCTTTTATTAAAGTGTGAAGTGTTAAAAAAATTGGCATGCTTGTGGATTAAATTTCCAACACCACTAAACTGATACTGTTGGGCCCCTGTGCAAGGCCCTTAACCAGGGGTCACCAATTTTGGTCCTGGGGGGATCAGTTTCCTGCAGAGTGTAACACACCTGCCTGTGAGTCTCTAGAATACCCCTTGATTAGTTGGTTCAGGTGTGTTTGATTAGGGTTGGAGCTAAACTCTACAGGACACCCCGGCCCTCCAGAACTTACTGACCCCCTGCCATTAACTCTTAAATGTAAGTTAAGTGTTGAGGTCCTTGGTCCGGGGCCCAGCAGTGGCAGCTTGGTGGTGCTGGGAATTGAACTAATAATCTTCGGAGCAGTAGAAATTTCAAGTTAATTCGTTGTCTACATGAAATACATGGTAGGATAGCGAAAAGTCCTTAACCATTGAGCTACCACTTCCCCCAATTATTATCTGAACAGTAAATTAACAACCTTTTATTTAGTGAGCAAAAAGATCAAATCTTTGCTGATTCTAAAACAATGACTATTAAATTACTTAAGTTAACCCCATGTTAAAAACAGTCAGACAACTTACCCTCTCCAATATGGCACCGACGTTGACGTGTCTAAGTAAGAGCAATAGAGCGTTTTCCTTTTCAAAATGGTTACCATTACGTCACATTTATTTGCGTGTATATTTGTTTCTCATTCCACACCGTAGATTATAGCCACTACCACATACTGCATAAATATTTAAAATTGCACCTAAAATCTTATTAAATCGTGTTTTAAAAAATAACAATATGTGGTTTTTTACCTCAGTTTTGAAGATCCGCTTCCGAGTTCCGGGTTGAAGATGTTTATATGACGTCATGCGCTAAAGATGGCGCAAGGGTGAGTTGTTAAGTCGCTCTAAATAATCGTTGAGTTCTGCAAAAAAAATAGCTCACGTCTTCGTTATGCTGTTTATAAAGAGGTGCAATAAATGTCAGCGTTTCACTTTAACCAGTGCCGAGATTTGTGTTTCGCCTTGCCGCCATATTGGAGTGGATTTTTGGGTTTGTTTACAAAGTTAGTGTCGCAAGCTTTGCTGGCGGAGGGTTAAATTCCAAATCGGTAGTTAGTCCATGTGTAGGTGCCCTGTATAGATTATGACGCGCTGCCGTAAACGTGGTCTGTGGCACGCAGTAAATAAAGTGTTTTTAGTGTTTGAGCTGGTTATTAAAAGCGGCGGTTGCGGTTGTGGTTGTGGTTGTGGTTACGGGGTTTCGATAAGTTAACGAATCCCCCCTTAAATCGGTGTTGTTTTTCTGCAATTAAATAAAAGTCTCACTTTGTTTAATGGTTTATAATGTTTCTGTTCGTTAGCTGGAAAGCTAAGCTAAGCGGTTGTCAACGTCAGCTGCAAAGTCTTTCTAGATCGTTCCGGAATTAAAGACCGGACGGTTCGATTCGTCTTTCTTCCGGTTTTAGAGTGTGATATTTGTGTAAAGTTGATGGATCTCGGTATGTGTGATGGTCTTAGGGAAGGAGGCTGGTGGGGAGGCTGGTTGCAGCAGAGCTACCAGTCCATCAAAGACAGAGTGAGTAACGATCTGCAGTTAAACACTAATCAAATACACGTGAATATCACGTGATGTTTATTATGCGCTACATCAGTATCACGTGATCAATGAAGCCTCTCTGAATTCCCACTTTCCAGTCGTCAGAGGCGTACGAGTTCATCAAACGGGATTTAACAGAATTCTCCACCGTGGTGCAGCATGACACCGCCTGCTCCATCGTCGCCACGGCCAACGCTGTCAAGAACAAGCTGGCTGTAAGATTTCCTCACACACACACACACACACACCCAGTGTATTAATATCGATACACACAGACTGGACTGTGTTCTTGTTCTGTGGCAGGTGGAAGGTTCGTCCGAGACCACCGAGAAGGTGAAGAAGAGCCTGTCGAACATTCTGGGTGTGATCACGGACACGCTCGCTCCTCCGCCCGATAAAACCATCGACTGCGATGTGATCACATTGGTGGCCACGCCGGCCGGAACCACCGAAGTGTACGACAGCACAAAGGTCGGGAGATAACACTCAAAGATAAAAAATTTTTTTAAAAATCAGGGTCCTGATGTAGAATTTAAAAAAGTGCATTCGTTAATGGAGATGGTACGTTTTGGGCGGGGCTTCACGATGATTGGTCAATCACGCTGTTTAGAACCCATCAATCCTTTCAATCAGTTATGATCGTCTTGATTCCAAACCATCAGTTATCTATCATCGATTAATCATGCCTGGGGGATTAATAAAGTGCCCTCTGCTCTCTACACTTTACTCTATAACACTCCTTTGACTCCATATATGGAATGGGTTAAAAAGACAAGACAGTTGCGGCGTTACCGTTACCCTCCCAAATAGAATAGTATCCAATCAGAATTCAGCAGGGTTCCGGTGGTGACCTGCTTGTTTGTTGTTTTTTTTTACCCTCATCAGGCTCGACTCTACACCATTCAAGCCGACCCTGCGACCTACTGCAACGAACCTGACGGTATGTTTACATCTCCTAGACTTACATTTTTTAAATCTAGCTGAACAGTTAAAGGTTAAGGGCCTTGCTTAGGGGCCCAGCAGTGGCAGCTTGGTGGTGCTGGAAATTTAACCCATGATCTTGCCATCACCTTAACCACTGAGCTTCTATTAACATATTAACTCTATATTAGCACTAACGCTGTGTGTGTGTGTGTGTGTGTGTGTGTGTGTGTGTGTGTGTGTGTGTGTGTGTGTGTGTGTGTGTGTGTGTGTGTGTGTGTGTAGGTCCACCGGAGCAGTTGCTCACCTGGCTCTCCACTTTCAGTCTGGAGGATAAAAAAGCCGAAATCTCAGAGCTCCTGGTGAACAGCCCCTCTATTCGAGCTCTCTACACTAAAATGGTACGATTCCCCCCCCCACCACCACCACCCCTACCTCACCCAACAGTGGAACAGTCCATCACTTAAACTTGTAATGTTTTTTCTAAAACATTCCTCACAGCACAAGACTTAAAAACTGGGGTGCAAAAGTAAACGCCCCCTTAGGACAGAACAATAGTCGTGGACATGTACAGTGTCTAAAGTATTGGCACCCTTTCGGAGATACAAATCTTATTTTAGGGAGAGGAAAGTGATGGAAAGGATTTTAAATGATTTCTAACGTGTGTGTGTGTGTGTAGGTTCCAGCAGCTGTGGCTCACTCAGAATTCTGGCAGCGCTACTTCTACAGAGTGTTTCAGTTGGATCAGGTGCAGTGTGTGTGTGTGTGTGTGTGTGTGTCTCTCTCTCTCTTTCTCAATACAATAGTTAAAATATGTTGTTTAGGTAGGCTAAAGTGCTTGCTGAGTGTATAAACTGCCGAGTGGTTCTAATTTGGACAATAGATAAGCTCTGTTAAGCTTCGGCCTTGAACGATCTTAACACCGAGCTTATCACGCACACACAAACACACATACACACACACCTCCTGCTGTGGCTGTTCTCTGCTATCATTAGCTACATCCAGTTTTTTTAAAAAACGCTTTATGGTTTTTATGTTGTCAAGTTTAGAAAAGAAATTTGATGTTGTTGAACTTTGTTTCACTGAAATATTGACACTATTGATGTCTAATGAGGTGTGTGTGTGTGTGTGTGTGTGGGTGCACAGGAGGAAGCCAGGAGAGTAGCACTGAAGCGGCGAGCAGAGGAAACCACTCAGTCAGAGAGTCTGGGGTGGGAGGAGGAAGAGGAAGGTACAGGTTTTTATTGTTTAAAGACGCCTAAGTTCTCTAACTTCCAGTTCCTAGTTCTGATCTTCTCACTGTCTCGTCCAGATGAGTTCCTTGGAGCCTCATCTCCATCTCGATTGGACTTTGCACCTCCTCTCATAGCCACAGAGTCTAGCACTTTGTGCGGCTCCTCCCAGGTGCCAGGCTCCCACGCTGACGCCACATCCGACGTCACTCCGTCAGTCAGCAGCGATAGCGTAAGTCTCCCGACGCAGCTGGAGAACCTTCCGGAAAGCCGCACCGACATCCCGTCCGAGGACGGTGCGCAGAAGAGCCCTGCCGCTCCTGCGGGAACTGGATCGAAAGCAGAGGGAGGGAAGGACGAGGGGGCTCGGACCGAGGGAGCGAAAAAAGAGGAGTGCGTGCAGGACCTGCGAGTGTTTGAGCTCAACTCGGACAGCGGAAAGTCCACGCCTTCCACCAACGGCAAGAAAGGTGAGGGATAGGGCGCCAATACTTTTGAAGCAGACCGCATACAGGCCGTCCTCTGATTAAAACTGATGTGTGTCTGATTTTCCTCCGGTGTTTTATGCTAGGATCCAGTACTGATGTGAGTGAGGACTGGGAGAAAGATTTTGATCTGGATATGACGGAGGAAGAGGTTCAGAGCGCGCTAGCGAAAGCCGAGGCCACCGCTGAGGTAACAGACATGCCATTACATCACATCCCACCATCATATCACATCCCACCTCTTACCACAAATAATTCCATCACATCCCACCCCTTACCACAAACAATTCCATCACATCCCACCTCTCACCCCGTCATTACAGCACATCCGCTGCTTACCACGTCATTGTAACATCCCGCCACTTACCACAAACAGTTCCATCACATCCCACCTCTCACCCCGTCATTAGGTCACATTCGCTATTTACCACATCGTTACAACACATCCCACCGCTTACCGCGTCATTACGTAATATCCCACCGCTTACCGCGTCATTACGTAATATCCCACCGCTTACCGCGTCATTACGTAATATCCCACCGCTTACCATAAACCATTGCATCACATACCACCATGATATCACATCCCACCTCTTACCACAAACATTTCCATCACATTCCGCCACTTACCGCGTCATTACGTCACACTGAACCCGTTACATTGTGTAACTGAGTTGTTGTATTTGTTTTGGAAAAACTGTTTTTTTTTATCCTATAATATTCTACAATACAAGACATTTTCGTACGTGTGTTTTATTTTTTTTTTCCATTTCTGTCCCAGTTTGACGACGAGGACTGGGAGAATTGGGACTGAAGTGCAGAGTCTGACGTCGATGTGAGAACCTCACCACCAATTTTTCCCCCAGAGGATCCCCTGCTCTTTAAACATCTCGAAATTCACGCCCACAAATTCACTTTCAGCCAACGGGAGCAAGACGCCGACTTTCAGCCGGCGCAGTTAAACGTCAACTGAATTTATTTATTAACTTTCCGACCAGCTGTTTTTTTTTTTTTTTTTTTTTTTTTTTTGAAAAAAAAGGGCTTTAAAATTGCTTTAAAGCAGAAGTGGACATGTCCTCGTTTCAACATAGAGACACACGACTGAAATAAGCAGAAAAATTCCAGAGTCAAGATAAAGTGTTGACGGTGTGGACAATGATGCGCAAAAATTTTTTTTTTATTTTTTTTTTTTTTTTGGGGGGGGGGGGGGGGGGGGGGGTTTGTTTACTCAGCAGCCTGTGCTTTAATCACACTTCTGGTTCAATTTAAGGGATTTGAACCCAAATCCTGACGTATAATTTATGTTTCTCGTTTTCGTGTTTGGTTTTTGTTTTTGTTTTTTTGGCATGTTGTCATCTGATTTCAAGGTTGTTGTTTTTTTTTTTTTCTTTTTGTCTATAAAATACTAACTTGTCTAATTTTATGCAAACGATGATATGATGAATTAGTGTAACGCTAAAGGGACGTTCGGCCTTTTCTCATAGAAACTGTTGCACTTTGGTTTCGAGGCTACGCTGCGCTACGTGACTTTGTTCGATGTTGTGTGGAATGTCATTCATCACATGTTCAAACTGTTTGACTAAAGATAAACCAACAGATGGTTGTGTGAATTTAGTGTGTGTGAATTTAGTGTGTGTGAATTTAAGTGTGTGTGAAGTGTGTGTGAATTTAGTGTGTGTGGATACTTTGCTGTAAAAACAGTGTTTTAGTTAAGAGAGTGTTACACAAAGAGGAAATAGTGTTAATGTTCCAATAACAGAAGGGTTTTATTCCACTTTGATGACAGAACCGACAGTAATTCCAGTCATTCCTTAAATAACATCGGGAATAATTACAGTGGAACGAGTGGAGTTTAAAGAACAATTCAGTTTATAGTGGGTAATAATGATGGATTGATGATGGATAGATGGACACCGGATACTGAATGGACGATGATGGGTGAATGGATTGATGGATGGATGGAGGGACGGACGGACGGATTGATGGAGGGACGGACGGACGAGGATAGTGACTGTTGATTGGCTGATTAACAGTGGTGATAATTATGGATAAATAATAGATGAATGATTATTTTGGATGATGATGGAGGGATGGATGGATGAAGATAGTGAATGATGATTGATGGCTGGATAACAATGGAGATAATTTTGGTTGATAATTAATAGATGGATAATTATTATGGATTAAGATGGATGGATGGAGCGATGGATGGATGGATGGAGGGATGGCTGAAGATATTGACTGATGATTGGCTGATTAACAGTGGTGATAATTATGGATGATGAATAATAGATAAATGATTATTATGGATGATGATGGATGGATGGATTGATAGATGGAGGGATGGATGGAGATAGTGGCTGATGATTGGCTGGATACAATGCTGATAATTATGGATGATTAATAGATGGATGATTATGATGGATGGATAGATGGATGGAAGAATGGATGTAGATAGTGACTGATGACTAAATAATGAGGATGATTAATGATGGATGATGACAGTGATTATTATGGATGGATAGATGGATGGATAGATGGATGGATGGGTGGAGATAGTGACTGATGATTGACTGGATAACAATGGTGATAATTATGGATGATGATTAATAGATGGATGATGACGCATGGATAGATGAATGAATGGATGGTGATAGTGACTGATGACTAGATAATGAGGATGAATAATAGATTGAATAATGGATGGATGGATGGATGGATGGATGAAAATAAAAAAGCAGCTATTGTATATAAGTGATTAAACCTTCTAGGTGTATAAATCACTCCGGCGTCTTCCAAATGTCCTAAATACAAACGTAATAAAGGGATTTTATCATCGCCGCCGCCGCCTTCGACCCTGAAACCTTCCTGATGGAATGACTAACGCTGACAGGATGACGACGCTCTGACTTCCAGCATAACTCACTCACTGCAGACTGAAGATTGTTGTGCTTTGGTGGTGCATGCTGTGCGGTTGCCATGGTAACCTCTGCTGTCTGGCGAGATGAGACTAAGTGCTTGAGGTGTGTAAGGTCCATTACACCCGCCGCTGAGAGCTGAGACATCAACCTGACCACCATTACAGCTCACCTTATTATTATTATTAATAATAATAATAATAATAACACACTTACACCAGCATGACAGTGTTGCACCGCAGGGTCATGGCCACTAGGAGGCTTTTGGCAAGGACAGATTTGGCATTTGGCAGACGTCCTAATCCAGAACAATTCACATTATTCTCTGTTATACAACTAAGAAATTGAGGGTTAAGGGGCCTTGCTCAGGGGCCCAGCGGTGGTGGCTTGGTGGTGCTGGGAATCCAACCTTGGTTATAAAGTTTGTATAGTCTAACACCTTAACCACTGTGCCACGACTTTTACAGACAGACAGAGAGAAGAGACAGACAGACAGACAGACAGACAGACAGACAGACAGATAGATAGACAGACAGACAGACAGACAGACAGACAGACAGATAGATAGATAGATAGATAGATAGGCAGGCAGATAGATAGACAGGCAGATAGATAGATAGATAGATAGATAGATAGATAGATAGATAGATAGACAGACAGACAGGACAGACAGGGCAGATAGATAGATACAGACAGACAGGCAGATAGACAGACAGACAGACAGACAGATAGATAGATAGATAGATAGACAGAGACAGATAGATAGATAGACAGACAGACAGACAGACAGATAGATAGATAGATAGATAGATAGATAGATAGATAGATAGATAGATAGATAGATAGACAGACATAGGATAGATAGATAGATAGATAGATAGATAGACAGACAGGCAGATAGATCAGACAGAGAAAGAGACAGACAGACAGACAGACAGGTAAATAGATAGATAGATAGATAGATAGATAGATAGATAGATAGATAGATATATAGATAGATAGATAGACAGACAGACAGACAGACAGACAGGCAGATAGATAGACAGACAGACAGATAGACATATATAGATAGATAGATAGATAGATAGATAGATAGATAGATAGATAGATAGATAGATAGATAGGAAAAGAGAGAAATGTTTTTACTTATTATTTTTCTACAAGGCGCAAACAAGACAAGGTGTTTTACGCAGTTGCTCCACCAGATGGCGGTGTTGTAAAGCAAAATAAAAAGTAATTGACTACAACATTTATTCAAAAAAATTTTTTTACTAATTTATTAGAATTGTATGTTTGTTAATTATTAACTTTTATTTTGTTGGTTGTTTCTATTATTGGTGCTCTGTAAAGACTCACCTAAAAGTGTGTGTGTGTGTGTGTGTGTGTGTGTGTGTGTGTGTGTGTGTGTGTGTGTGTGTGTGTGTGTGTGTGTGCGGTTTTAATGTGGGTCACAGATGGAACACCTGAAGTGCTTAAATTTATACATGTCACCAAAACAAACTGATAAACACACACACACACACACACGCCCTGAATGTAAATCTGATGCAAATTCGCCTTCTCGTTTTTTCTTTCTATGACATTTCACATGATCTGACATCACCCCTAATTTGCGTCTTACCCAAGCCAGATTGTGATTGTGTAAGTGAGAAAATAGAGAGAGAGAGAGAGAGAGAGAGAGAGAGAGAGAGAGAGAGAGAGAAATAGAGATAGAGACAGACAGAAAGAGAGAGAAAAACAGATAGAAAGATAGAGAAAGAGAGACAGACAGAGAGAGACTGAGTGAGTAAGTGAGTGAGTGAGTGAGTGAGTAAGTGAACAAGTTAATGAATAAGTCAATAGGTGACTAGGTGAAAAAGTGACTAGATAAGTGAGTGAGTGGGTAAGTAAATGAGTGAATAAAAGATTAAGTGAGCGAATGGATGGATGAACGTATAAGTGAGTGAGTGAGTAAGTGTCAGTGAGTAAGTATCTTGTTCTTCATGCTGATTGGCTGTGTCGTTCTGTATCGAACTGTAATGAGTTGTTTGTCTGCAGAGATTCTGTACTGATAAAATGATGTTGTACAACACACACACACACACACACACACCCCAAACACAGAGGAACGAACGAGCCAAACATAAAGCATGGACACACCTTTCAGTTTGAGTTCATTCACCGTAACGCTGATGGGATGTGATGTAATGAAGACGTCTGTCCATTAAAAGCCGTCAAACGTCCGACACACTGAAGATCATGTCCAAGTCCAAAACCTGAGAAATACAAAAACCCACTTCCTGTAGTGTGAAATTAAAAAACAACTAATTAACTAACCTTTTTGGTTTAAGCCCCACCCACTTTAGCTTAGCAGCATTACACAGATGCAGAGACACATAATGGTATTGTGTTAAAGCCCAAATTTAAACACAATAATGCTTTTAAATCTTCTTTAGTCTCATTTTGGCTTTTGCCCTGATAAAAACAGTTATCAGTTATGAGCGTGTGAACCTGTCAAGACACACATTAAGCTCCACAATGGCGTCCTTGTGGTAACTGACAGTACGTCCTGAGACCATTCCAAATTCTCCGAGAAATAAAGCCCTTCATTTCTGCGAACCATCACAATTAATTGGGGTTTTTAATCGCCGCTTGCTGCTTTTTCTCCTCCGAAGCTGGACTTTAAGTGCTACACAGTCCTCAAGTCCTTCAGTTCAGTGGTTCTCACCTGCTCGTCTGCGGACGGTTTTTTTCTGCACCCCAAGTGTCGTTCTGTTGCTCCTGTAACTGCTGACTTTAGTTTCCAATCAGACGTCTTAAAAAACGTGAGAATTCCGACTGCTGGAGAAAATCACAGAATTCTCGACTGGATTAGAAGCGAAATTACTGAAAAATCGGAAATCTTTTTTTGATCTTTGGATTGATAAAAGAGACGGAGGTAAATGACCAGTCTGGTAGTTTGCTAAACATGTTCTAGTGGTTCGATAGATAGATAGATAGATGGATGGATGGATGGATGGATGGATGCATGGATGGATGGATGGATGGATGGATGGATGGATGGATGGATGGATAGATAGATAGATAGATAGATAGATAGATAGATAGATAGATAGATAGATAGATAGATAGATAGATAGATAGATAGATAGATAGAATAAGTAAGGTAAATAATGAATGGATTGATGATTGATGGATGAATAAATAGGTACTGGGAAAACTATATGGTTAGACAGAATAAGTAAGGATGTAAAGTATATAAATAGATAGAATAAGTAAGACGGATGGATGGATGGATGGATGGATGGATGGATGGATGGATGGATGGATACTGGAAAGGTTTATAGATAGAATAAGTAAGACGAATGGATGTATGGATGGATGGATGGATGGATGGATGGATGGATGGATGGATGAATATATAGATAATGGGAAAGGTTTATTGATAGATAGAATAAGTAAGATAAATGATGTATGGATGTATGGATGGATGGATGGATAGATGGATGGATGGATAGGTAATGAGAAAAGTATGGGGATAGATAAAAATAAAAAGATGAAAGAAGGATGGATGGGTGGATGAATAAATGAATGGATGAATATATAGATAATGGGAAAGGTTTATTGATAGATAGAATAAGTAAGATAAATGATGTATGGATGTATGGATGGATGGATGGATAGATTGATGGATGGATGGATGGATGGATGGATGGATGGATGGATGGATGGATAGATTGGATGGAGATTGATTGATGGATGGATAGGTAATGGGAAAAGTATGGGGATAGCTAAAAATAAAAAGATGAAAGAAGGATGGATGGGTGGATGAATAAATGAATGGATGACTATATAGGTAATGGGAGAAGTATATTGATAGATAGAATAAGTAAGATAAATGATGAATAGATAAAAGCAAAAGGAAAAAGGTTCCGACTGGGTTGGACTGAACAGAAATGTTACTATGGTGTGTGTGTAGTTACTCTTTAGCTACAAAAAACATCCCACAATTCATAAAAAGGTAAACCTGCCATGTGGACAGAGTCCTGAGCATCAGAGCTACCGGATTATCAGAGCTACCGGATTATCAGAGCTACCGGATTGTTACGATTCACTGCTCCAGAGTCAGAATAACAGCTATTTAAAGCGGTGTAAAGTGAAGTCGTTGGTGTTAAAGTCAGAGGTGCTGCTGGATTGGGGGTGGTGGTGGTGATAAAGGGTTAAAATTAACATGTGACTCTTTACAATATTTTCTCCTTTTTTTTTTTATAACCGACTGCAGTTCGTCTGCACCATTTAACTCGTCTCACAGCGCAAAACTATTCCAGAAACCTTGTTTCCAGCGTCTGTTATTCTATTCAGTGAGATACACAGATTCCTGGACTCGACGCCAAAGCCTGCTCAACTCCAAAGACAACACACACACACGTCTATACACACGGTTAGCGTTTAGCGGCTTTATCGCCACGTGTATTCGCCTCCCTGGATATGAGCAGAGGTGGATAAAGTAGCCGAAACGGCAGTCAAAAGTAAAAGTGTAGTTATTTTACTGGA
>VCAZ01000122.1:830783-860783 GCA_005784505.1 Bagarius yarrelli | reverse complement strand
ATCCATCTAAATCCATCCATCCATCCTTCCCTTCTCTTTCTTTCTTTCTTTCTTTCCTTCCTTTTTTTTCTTTCCATCCATCCATACAAATCCATCCATCCATCCTTTCCTTCTTTTATTCTTTCTTTCTATTCTTATTAATTCATTTATCATTTCATTTATACCCATTTTGTTGTTTTTGTTCTTTTTTCTTTCCTTTCTTTGCTTTTCTTTCTTTTTTCCCTTCCTATTCATTCATTCATCCTTCCTTCCTTCCTTCCTTCGTTCTTTCTTTCTATTATTATTCATTCACTTATTTAGCCCCATTTTTTGTCTTTCTTTCTCTCTATTATTCTTTCTTCCTTTCTAGTCTCCTTATGTCCTTTTCTTTCCTTTCTTTCCCTTTTTTTTCTCTTTCCATCCCTTCCTTCCTGTTGAATATTCTGGCTGTGTCCCAGCAGAAGGTCATGAACAGTTAAGATGCTGCTGGTTTGCGTTCCCTCACATTGACGCTCCTTTAACAGTCTGTGGAAACGCCGGCCGATCGGTAACCATGGAAACAGGACAGTTCTTTCAGTTCACTCTGTTTTACATCATTCTCCTTAAATGGCACAGGGCAACAAACCCTTCATCTGTTGAAGAGCGGGGAAAAGAGTAAAAAGAAAAAGGAAATGGAAAAGAAGAAGAACAGGAAAAAGATGATCACTCGATGCCGCTGATGTTTGAAGTCTTTTGTCTATAATGACGTCACAGCAGAAGGTTAAAAAACTCAACACTGAATCGTTTCGAACTAATGAATCGTTTCGAGCTCACGGTTCAAAGTTCCTGAATAATTCTGAAGTACACATCTGATGGACACTTTACCATCCCATGATCCCGCGGGAGAGACAACATGTCATATTCCAAAGTGGCGCAAAGAAAGTGGCAAAGTTCATTGTAGTTAAATTTCATTCGTTAATCATCATCCAAGTTTTAAACTTTATCACACATTAAATTCACACTGCTGTGACGGCGTAGCGTAGGTCAGGTGATCAATATCAGGACATGGAGGATGTTTTTTTTTTTGCTCTTTCTTTGTAAACTTTATTTATTTATTTATTTAGTTCCATTTTTTGTGTTTCTTACTTTCTTTCATTTCTTTCCTTCCTTAATTTTCTTGCTTTTTTTTGCTTTTCTTTTCTTCCTTTGCTTGCTTTTCTTTCATTCCATCCACTCATCCATCCATCCATCCATCCATCCTTCTATCGTTCTTTCTTTCCATCCTTATTTATTTATTTATTTAGATCCATTTTTTGTCTTTTTTATCTCTCTTTTCATTTCTTTATTTCTTTCATTTTTCTTGCTTTTTTGCCTTTCTTTCCTTCTTTGCTTGCTTTTCTTTCAGGCATTCCATCCATCCATCCATCCATCCTCCTTTCGTTCTTTCTTTCAATCCTTATTTATTCATTATTCATTTTATTTCGATCAATTTTTTGTCGATCTCTCTTTCTAGTTTTCCTTTCCTCCTTTCTAGTCTTCTTAAATTTCGTTATATTAATTCCACATCGTCTGGAAAACGGCCTGCTTTGCCTTCTGCCGGTTTAGAAAAGAAAAAAGAGTGAAAAATTTAAGGTAATCGCTACGCATATTTCTGGTTTTTTTTGTCGAAGTGCAACCCCACTGAATGTCTGTATATATTTGCGTCTGATTTCCAGGTTAGATGATGATGACGACGACGACGACGATGATGATGATGATGATGATGTAATTTAATTGTGTTTACTGGGACGGCCGTCTCTGCTCGGTTCGATCTGCTCTGTGACAGGTTTGGTTTGTGAAACGTTGTCTGTAAATCAAACCGAATAAAATGTCTTTGTTTCAGGAAACAATGGACCCCTTTTACAGATTATTGATTAACGATGACGTTTCGAGTTCAGAGTCTGTTATAAATTTGAGACAGTGAGGCAATCGGTGAGAAAAAAAACGGTTTTCCACAATGTTTCGATTGAGAACATTTTTCATCTGATTAAAATTTTTTTAATTTTGGCAATACAGCAGATTTCAACACTAGTTTTTCAACACAGGTGATTCATTCGTTTCAAATGAGTCATCAGAGTAAATGAATCAGTATCGTTAGTGCTAATAACCGAATCATGCTAAGTAGCTATTTTCTCAGCGGGAGAGGGGCTGTGGCACCCTAGCGCCCCCTATCGACCAACCGCCACTGCTGATACTAAAGATCAATGCAGAGATTTATTTCTCTTATTTTTTAATCCAAATCGACTTCCTGTGGTGTTTGTTCAGTCAGTTAGCAACAGGAAGCTACGCTGGTTCAGTAGGAAGTGTATTTCACAGCTCCAGGAAGTCCAGGTTGATCTCGAGCTGGGCATTTCACGCAGTGTGTGTTTCCCCTTATGGGTCTTGAGACCTGAGGGATCTGAGGTTTTGTTCCACCTACAACATATGCCAGTGGGTGGAGTAGATACTTTATATCAGCCCTGGATATATGTGTGTGTGTGTGTGTGTGTGTGTGTAAAGAAAAGATGAATGAAAGTTAAAGCATTCAGATTTGTACTCAATTATCCATTGTAAACTCTGTCCAGCGCCTCTGTGTGTGTGTGTGTGTGTGTGTGTGTGTGTGTGTGTGTGCGTGTGTTTGTGTGTGTGTGTGTGGACAGTAATGGCCGAGCCTTCTGTACAATCCCCTTCCTTGATTCGGTGTCATGGCCACTGGGCACTGCGGTGTCTTATTTTTTCTCCCCTTGCTGTCTATGAGTTTCTCACCCAGGGCATTGTGGGAAACGGGCAGCTATGAAGTCGCATTTAACGCCGCAGAATGTGAAGAATGTGTTCCTTTAGCAGCAAACAGACGAATACAAAGGGCTTCTATTTCTTTATCTGGATAGCCTGAAGGCTGAGACACCACTCTTCAGACCTTTGTGCGTGTGTGTGTGTGTGTGTGTTCCTGAGTTGACTAAGAGAGTGAGAATGACGGACAATGAGATGAAAGAATGTATGTGTATATATGTGTGTGTGTGTGTGTGTGTGTGTGTGTGCGTGTAAAAGAGAAAGAGATTAAAACAGAGACAGAAAGAGAGAAAAAAGAAATCCAAAATACACCAAACGTTTTGGGACAAAATAATAATTTTTTTAAACACTAAAATTTGTTTTTTTTACATCATCACTAATAAAATAACCGAAACCAATAAAACCAACATTCTTTTTGTCTTCGTCCCCCTTTTTTTTTTGCAACTCAATACAGCACAATGTTGAATAAAAATAATAATATAATGAAAATAAAGTCGACAAATTTTTAAGAATAAAGTCGAAATATTTTAAAGTTGAAAAAATTTAAAAAGTTGAAAAATCAGAAAATAAAAAAATAAAGTCAAACTTACAAGACCAAAGTCGTAATAATTTGAGAATAAAGTCGAAATTCTGAAAATAACGTGGAGTTTGCATGTTCTCCATGTGCTTGTGTGGGTTTTACTCCGGGTTCTCCGGTTTCCTCCAACAGTCCAAAAACGTATGTTAGATTGACTGGTGATTCCAAATAGCCCATAGGAGTGAGTGTGACTGTATGTGTGTGTGTGGTCCTGTAATGGACTGGCGACCTCTCGAGGGTGTCCCCCTCCTGCCTTTCACCCTGTTAGAGACGGCTGGGATAGACTCCAGCAGATCCCCGTGACCCCGAATTAGGAAATAAGCGGGGATAGAAGATGAATGAATAAAGTAACATCTGTATGTAAATTGCTGAATGCTGATTGGTTGTCGTGTTTGTGTGTTTTTCTCAGTAGTGTTTAGACAACAGTGGAGAGCGTTGTAAATCTGGTGGTGCCCCCCCCCTTCCCCTGGCATTAAAATGCTAATAGTAGGTGCTGAAGAAACAGGTGTATTAAGCGGTTCTATGTGGAAGTTTGCTACACACGTAAATCACTCAGTTACAGGAAAAATGTCGCTAATATAATGTAGATTATCTTCGGTATAGTTTTATTCTCCTAAACTTTATTACCATCTATAAAAATAGCAGTCAATCAACAGTCACAGTGCTCTCACTTAAAAACTGAAGACGGAAGTGATATTTATTCAATATTTTAAGCTAATTTGCGGCTAATTCTGCTAATTTCTTTGAATGTGAAGAATATTTATTTTCCTGTTCTCTTTATAAAAATAATTTAATATAATTTATAATAAAGTCATAACTGTCACTTAGTGTCTGATTAAATGACACCCAGTTTGTGTGTATGGGATGTGGCCTGTGTATGGGATGTGTCAATCCGACATGCAAGACTAAAACTTACAATTGCCGTTTTTGGTTGTGTGACCTTTGGTCCAGGTTCGAGGAGCAAAAGAAACAAAAAACCTGCAATTGGGATCGATTCTGTCCTGTTAATAAAAACCAACTGGGGTTTATTTAATTTTATTGTAAAATGTATATCTTGTTTTGTGTGTATAACCCAGAGCGAAACCTCGGCATCTTATTGCTTGGATATAAAAATAGACAACAGACTGTTGTGAAGGTTAATAAAACCACCGTCTGTCTCTCTCCCGCTGAGCAATCGCGTCTGCTAGCGGCTACCATGGAAATGCGCCAGTCGCTAATTTGCATCAAATATTAGATGTAGAGACGTCCACACTGACAAACAAGCACACATGCGTCCCTGAGGACATTACATCATACTGAGTCATACTGTAGTAATGATGTTTGGATATGGGGACGTTTTTAGAATGAAAGGAGTCTCCAGTGTCAGAGATTAGACAGAATTTTTGTCTTAGCAATCCATATCAATACCAGTGCTGGACTGGTGCTGGAACTCGGGACCAGCTGATGTTTGCACTGTCAGGTATCAGAACCTGCTACATCCCCATCATGTGAGAATCTATTGTTATCTTTCTTCTTTTAAATCCCTGTATTATTTTTCAGTTGTTGAAAGCCCAGTTGATAAATCGGTGGAACTCTGCGGTTGCAATTTCCCTACAAACTCCTCATATTTGTGCCTTTTTTTCATTCTGTCCATCACTAATAAACTGATTTAACTATTCTTTATTTAACTGGTGTTGTTACTATGCCACCTATTAAAAATGGCGCCTCTTAAACATCGCTGTGGTGGAAGCTCCACCCACTGATGTCATTGGTCCCACTTAAGACCAGCCTAGTTTTGGGACCGGTTCAGAATCTGGATCTGGACACAGGACAAAGTAATTTTTCAATAGTGAAGGGCAGCCCGGTTCCTGATTGGGCTTCGGCTCAGTCACTTCCTTCCTGGCCCACTTCCTTATATGGTCAGTGATTAATTTGTTTTATTACAGCATGACTTTAAATATTCTATTCTTTGCATTGTATGTTATGAAACTCTATAATTTATGTAGGAATGTATAATACACTAAGGCTCATTGATTCGAGCACCCCCCCCACACACACACACCCAGTCTAGAAAGGCAAAACCGTATGGAGTTTGTTTCCAGTCTCATCTACTCACCGCAGTGCTGATGACAGTTGTTTCCTCGGGCATCGCCGCCTCCTTTTTTATGGTTAGCGGTCCAAGGTTCGTCTTTCAAAAATGATGGATGAGCAGCAGAAATATGAAACGCGAGGACGTTTCGCGCGTCTGTCCATCTCTCCTAATCCGGATCTGATTTCACCCTGCAGATAAAATTCAAAAAGAAGTACAAGGAGGCCTGCTATCGAACCGTACACTTCATATTCACTTAGAGGAATATTCCTTCACTCGTTCACTATCTCACCATTTCCTTCGGTATCCTATCTACTCCTTCCCTCGTTCACAACCACATTACTCACCCACTTACTCTCTTGTTTTAATAGCACCTCATTCACTCAATAGTGAGGTTAATATTATATTAATTATAATAATTTTTCTTATTATTATTTATTTACAAACTTTTTTTTAAATTAAGGTGACATGATATCTGCTTTTAATATTTATCACATTCTTTCACTTAATCACTTAGAATCTCCTTATTTGTTCTCTTTATTTATTTGTCTCACTCACTTACCCACTCACTCATTCACTTACCAGCTCATCCTTTCGCTCGCTTACTCACTTACTTACTCGCTCACTCACTCACTCACTCACATTTGCAGACAGAGACAATTTTTTCCATTTATTTTTATCCAACTGAACAGTTAAAATCTAAGGGCCCTGCTCAGGGACCCAAAAGCAGCTTGGTGGAGCTGGGCATCGAACCCACAACCTTCCGATCTGCAATCCAACTCGCCTGAAATCTCATCGCACTTAATTCTGTATTACATTCGAGTTAGGTCGCACTTTTCGACAGTTAATAAAGTCCGTTCTACATTGCATGATTACAGGGAGTATGAATGAAATCTGGAAGTATCGTCAATATCACATGACCTATGATGTCACAGCATAATAACCACAATCAAAATGGCAAGACATTAACCAATGATCATTAATTATATCTTGGTATGACTTTAGGTGTGTAAAGCTGAGCTCCTCGAATCCTTTGCCCTCGGCGGCGTGTGATTGGATTGGTTGAATGCTGAGCTCGCATCTGATTGGCTAAAGAGTTTGAGTGACCCGGATGGGCGACGCGTGGTGTTAGGAGAGTCTCAAAATCGATTTGTACTTTACAGATATGTGTATATACAATAAACACACACACACACACACAGTATATGACTCTTTTTTTGCCTAACTTGCATCAGCCACTCACATTCCATCATCGAGAAGCCCTGAAGGTTTGTTGCTAAATACATTACACCTTTTTTCCTGGGGTTTTTTTTTCCCTCTCAAGATGTTAAAACGTTGCAGTTGTGCGTCTGATTCGTTCACCTCGTCCATCCAGATTTCGTTCCTCTCGCTCTCAGGCATATGGTGCTGTTTAGAGAGCGCTGATCTTCTTCATGAGAAAGCGGATAAACGCTGCATTCCTTTTTCACCCACATGATTGGCTTGGAAAGACCCCGGTGACCGGGATGCTGACGCGCGCCATCCGTCTTTCTCTCTTGTTATTTCTGCAGCTGTGGAATCATGCTAGCTGGAGTCTCTCTCTCGCTCTCACTTATTCTTTCTTTAAATTTTATTGCTATTCCTAGTGGGAAATCCTAATCCCCTTCTCATTCTGTGGAATGTTCAGGCAGAAATCGAGAGCTGAGACAGGATCACTTCGACTATACAGATTAATGTGCATTTTATTAGATTAGATTTATTTTACTAAACATTACACACTTCTCATTTCTCTGAGGGCCAAATGATTTGGGACGGTGGGTCAGGGGGGGAACTCCTGGTTCGAGTGACTCCCAGTTTTAATGCATAAATTTGACTTGACAGCTAACATCAATGCTAATATCCACAGCTTTACATTACAGGGGATGTGGTAGCTCAGTGGTTAAGGTGTTGGACTGCTTTCTGGAAGATCAGGGTTCGATTCCCAGAACCGGTCACCACTGTTGGGCCCCTCAGCCCGCCATTGCTCAATTTCATAATTAATGTAAATGCAGGTCGCTCTGGATAATGACGTCTGCCAAATGCTGTAAATGTAAATTGACCTGTTCCAGACTAGCAGAGACAAAGTCTACCTATTTATTAAAGGGTGCCAATACTTTTGGAGCTTCTTCTGCAATTTTTCTAATCATTTCACCTAAAAAGTCTTTTGATATAAAAATCGCGTTCTTCTTGAATAGGTGCTACATATGAGTTACAAACTTGCTGTACATTTTTTTACACACACACACACACACACATGAACACACACACACACACACTCTGGCAGGAGATCTCAGCACCCACCCTCATTGGTGCACCCAAAGGCTTCATCGCAATGTTTGTTGGGTGGAGTGGATTTCCCATGCACCCCCTTCCCCCATGGTCATCACAATCTGCTAATGCTTCATCAGATTCACAGATTTAGATTTCCCATCCCTGTGTCCCTGTCTCAATCACACTCAGTCACTCAGTGTCACTCACAGGTCCACTCAGTTCACCCATCCCCCAGCTAACGGTCATCGTTCAGACACTTCTTAGTCATCAGTCACACTCACTCACTTACTCCAGTCACTCCTCACTAGTCACTCATCAGTTACTTCAGTCAGTCCTCACTCAGTCCAGTCAGTTTTTACTCACTCACTTACTCAGTCCCTCCCACTTAGTCACAGTCCTTAGTCAGTCACTCAGTCAGTCAGTACTCACTACTCCATCACTCACTCACTTGGTGGCTCAAATGGTTATGTTGTTTATTAGAAGACCAGAAAGTCTGAAAGATTTAATTGCCACCACCGCCAGTCTGCCACTGTTGGGTCTCTGAGCATAACCCTGTCTTGGTTGGCGCTGTATTATAGCTGATCCTGCGCTCTGACCCCAGCTTACTAAGATGGGATATCAGAGAAACTAATTGCACTGCGTTGTATGAGTGTATGTGACAAAGACATTTATCTTACTCTCACTCATTCACCTGCTCACTAATTTACTCATTCATTTCCTCACCCAGTCACTGACTCATTTACTCATTCATTTACTCACCTATTCACTCACTTACTCATTTACTTACTCACTTATTCACTCACTCACACTCACTCGCACTCACTCATTCACTCACTAATTTACTCATTCATTTACTCACCCATTCACTCACTCATTTACTCATTCATTTACTCACCCATTCACTCATTTACTCATTTACTCACTTACTCATTTACTTACTCACTTATTCACTCACTCACTCATTTCTTAACTCATTCACTCATTCACCTGCTCACTAATTTACTCATTCGTTTACTCACCCATTCACTCACTCATTTACTCACCCATTCACTCACTTACTCATTTACTTACTCACTCACTTATTCACTCACTTATTCACTTACTCATTTACTCACTCACTCACTCACTCACTTCTTCACTCACTTACTTACTTGCATGCTGTTTAATACAGTTATTTTCTCTCTCTCTCTCTCTCTCTCTCTCTCTCACACACACACACACACACACGCTGCGAGGGGACGGTTCAGACAGAAGTGCCCTAGAAGGCTTTCATTAATCTTTTTTGTTTCACTATTTGATTAAACAGAGCGGTGCTGATCACTGGCGCTTCTCCACATCACATTTACACCAGCTTAATGTGCCAGAGATGCGAAAAATGGCAGGAGCCTCCATCTGTTGAATGTGTGTGTGTGTGTGTGTTGTTTGGATTATGCTATATTATCCCACTATTTGATGAATGTGTGTTACAGGAGGACGAGTAAGTGTGTGTGTTGGGGAGGGGTCTCTATGTACCCCAGTAACACGCTTGATTGGAAAGTGTGTCACCCCAAGCAACCAATCCGCCAGCACCACACAGGCCGTTGCTGTGGTAACCAAGGGGGTGGGGGGGCTTCATGATTCAGCTGTGTGTGTGTGTGTGTTTTGGAGGGCATGGGGAAAGGTCTGTCAACCTCCGTCTCTCCCTTTCTCTCTCTTCCTCTTTCTCTCGCTCTATTTCCTTCCTTCTATCTCATCCTCTCTCCCTTTTACTTTCTCTCTCTTTCACCTTTTTTCTTTTACTCTTTTTCTTTTACCCTTTCGCTTTTACGCTCTTTCTCTGTCTGTCTCTCTCTTACCCCCCACCCCACCCCATCACCTGTTTCTTAATTTTTCTTTCTTTATTTTTCTCTCTTTCTTTCTCTGTCTGTCTTTTGGTCTTTCATCGTTGTAATTCTAGAATTTTTCACTAAATGAATGTATTTTTTTTTCCTTAATAAAGAAATGCTCTTGTTTTCTTATGCATCCCTCGCTCCCCTGTTCTCAGCCTTCCCTATTGGTGTATTTTACTTTTTTCATCTAATTGTCCTGCTTTCATTTCATCATCTTTTGTTTTGAGCCTCGATTTCCCTTTCTACTCTCTCTCACTCTCTTTCTCTCTCTCTCTCTTTCTCTTGCTCTCTCTCTTTCCCCCTCCCACTCTCATTCTTGCTTTTTATTTCTCATTCTTGTTCTCCTCATTCTCTTTTGCTCTCTCTTTGTCTCACTCTCTCATTCTCTCACTCTCTTATAATCAGACCTTGTTCTATCTACGCTGCTTGTTTTTTATTCTGTCTCTCTGTCTTTTTAGTGATTTTCATTTTGTCCTGTTTTAGTCTTCCTCCTGTCCTTTTCCCATTTTTCCCCCTGTGCTCCTATCCTCACATGTCCCCTCTGTCTGTTCCTCTCTTACTCTCTTTCCCTTCTTCTCTCAGAGGTATTAGAAATGAATGGTGTCAGCTTTTTAAATTAAGTGTGTGTGCGTGTTGAGCAGCTGCATGTGTGTGTCTGTGTGTGTGCATGTGTGTCTGTATGAGTGTATGTAAACTTACCGGCCCCTAGTGTTCAAAAAACCAGAGTGTTTTGAGATTACCTTTCCTGAACTTGAGTATTCTGGAATGAGATTAACAGCTGTGTGTGTGTGTGTGTGTGTGAGAGAGAGAGAGAGAGAGAGAGAGCGAGAGAGAGAGCAAGACAGAGATGAACCAAGAGGTAACAAAGAAACCCAGAGTCACTCTGTTTTCTCTTGCTGCTCCATTTTGCCCCCACCGTGTTTGCATGTGCGCCCCGGTCAGGTAACCATGGAGACGGTCTCGTCTCCTCGGCGCCGTAACCATAGAGACAGCGCGCCGGGGGTCTAGCCGATACGCTTGCATCCTGCACTTGCATACACACACACACACACACACATGTGCATTGGTGTGTGGCTGCTGAGTAATACTGTCAGGAAAAATCTCTCTCTTTCCGTCTCATACACACATACACACACCAATAGAGAAGAGAAGAGAAGAGAAGAGAAGAGAAGAGAAGAGAAGAGAAGAGAAGAGAAGAGAAGAGAAGAGAAGAGAAGAGAAGAGAAGAGAAGAGAAGAGAAGAGAAGAGAAAAGGAGTATCTGGGATCAGCGGAGATTAGGTAGTGGACATGTTGATGTGGAAATGAAGTGAATTCGATTATTAAATTGAATAAATTAAATTAAATTTCCACTAATGATAAGAAAATTCAACATTCAGCGAAGAAGAAAATGCAGGAAACAAATAACTGCTGGCCAGAAAGCACGAGTTAAAGAAGAAGGACATGGAAAACAAGAGTAGTAGAATCTTGGAAGGTTTCAAACAATCTTGGAAGTACAAAAAAACAAAAAACTCTGGTTTTCCATCGGCATCATTGGGAAATCCTTCCTAATTTTTGTCTTTCCACACATCTACCCATAATGTTGCCAAAGAAAGCAAAAATTACAGGCATTTAGAGAATTTAGAGGCAGGAATTGGAAACTGGAAGAAATTACTTGGGAAACTGGAAGAAAGAAAATGAAAAACTGGGAGAAAGGACCTGGAAAACTGTGATGCAGGAACTAGAAAACTAGGAAGGCAGGAATTGGGAACTGGGAAAAATGACTTGGGAAACTGGGACAAAAAGATTGGAAAACCGGGAGGCAGGAATTGGGAACTGGGAAAACCGACTTGGAAAACTGGGACCAGGGACTTCTGGAAACTTAAGGCAGGAATTGGAAACTGGGATTCCCTTAGTGGGAATTTATAGACTAGTAATATAAAGCTGGAAATCCAGAATTTGGAAACTACATTCCAAATCCATTCCAAATTCATTTCTGGTTTCCTCATTTTAACCTTATATTTCAAGAATATTTTATTTCGAAATATTTGTGTGTATATTTATGTTGGAATCCTTAATGAATTCACTGGAGATGTTTTTTTTTTGGATTGTAATAACAAAAGACTGCAAAGTTTCCACAACCACAACTCTGTTGCCATGTATTTTTCATTTCTTACACACACACACACACACACACACACACACACACAAAGTATTTCCACATCTCTCAGTTTGTAATTCCCGACAGGATGTAAAAATTTAAATCGATTTAGCATCATTCAATGCTCTGTATGTGTGTGTGTGTGTGTGTGTGTGTGTGTGGGAGAGAGAGACCCTCTCCCTAATTGAAAAAGTGTGTGAAGTAACTACAGCTTCTGCATTAATCATTCACAAAACAGGAATCTGAGGGGGGAAAAAAGAAGGAATCTGGGTCACAGATGCAGTGACGAGGCGAGACTGCTGCTTCAGCGACTTTCTCTTCTCCTTACTTTCTCTCTCTTTCTCTCTCTCCGTCTGTCTCTCTTTCTCTTCCTGTGTTTCAGTCAGATGTCTCGATTACGAACTACTCATTATTTCTTTTTATGATCATAGAGGATTATTGCCCCGTCTGCACTCTGCCACTTCACTCCCATCACTCAACTTATTTTTTAGAACCCCCCCTCCCTCCACTTTTTTCCCTCCTCCACAGGGACACGGGATCTGAATTCCAGAACACACACCAGCTCGTCTCTCAGGGCGTGTTTTTTTTCTTGTGTGTGCAGATAAATAATTTGCAGCTGTTGCTTGTTAAAACTCAAACAGAAACGCTGAATTCAGAGAAAAGCTTTTGCTCGGTTTATGTTCTAGACAACATGGTGTCATGGTGTAAAGTCATATCCCTTTTTTTGTAATGTGGAATTAAAAAGGATAAAAAGAATAAGGTTGAGAGAAGAGAAAGAATGAATTGGGACAATCTTTTGGGGTTGGGCAGGAATTTAGACACAGAGATGCAGGAAATGAGAAATTGAAGAGCAGGAACTAAAAAACTGGGGCAAACTGGGAACCTCAAAGGCAGAAATTTAAAAACTGAGAGGAAGGAACTGGAAAACTGAAGGATAGAAATTAGAAAATGGGGACAAAGAAATTGGAAAACGAGAACACATGTTTTGGGAAACTGGAAGGTAGGAATTGGAAAACTGGGAAAATGACTAAGGAAACTGGGAAGCAGAAACTCTGAAATTAAAGGCAGAAAATGGAAACTGGGACAAATGAACTGGGAAAATGAAGCCAGCGCTTGGGGTGCAGAAACTGGAAAACTGAGAGGCAGGAATTAGGAAACTGGGACCAGGGACTTTGGGAAACTAAAGGCAGGGATGGGAAACTGGAAGAAATTGCTTGGAAAACTGGAACAAAAGAACTGAAAAAACTGGGAGCAGGGATTTGGAAAACTGGGATGCATGAACTAGAAAAATAGACAGGCAGGAATTGGGACTTGGGAAAAATGTCTTAGGGAAAATGGGACAAAGGAACTGGAAAACTGGGAGCAGGGACCTGGGAACTGGGAAAACTAAAGGCAGGAATTGGAAACTGTGAAAAATTACTTGGGAAACTGGGACAAGGAAACTGGAAAACTAAGAGCAGTGACTTGGAAAACTGGGATGCAGAAACTGAAAACTGGAAGGCAGGAATTCAAAACTGGGAGAAATGACCAAAAAAGTGAATTAAAGAAACTGGAGAACTGGGAGAAGGGACTTGGAAAACAGTGATGCAGAAACTAGAAAACTAGGAAGGCAGGAATTAGGACCTGGGAAAAATGACTTGGGAAACTGGGACAGAGGAACTGGAAAACCAGGAGCAGGGACTTGGAAAATAATGATGCAGAAACTGGAAAACTGGGAGGCAGGAATTGGCAACTGTGAAAAATGACATGGAAAACTGGGACCAGGGACATAGGGGGACCAAAGGCAAACTGGGATGCGGCAGAAATTAGAAACTGGGAGACTGGAAACAGGGACCTGGGAAAGTAAAGGGCAGAAATGTAGGAATTGGAAGGCAGATATAAGGAAACAGGAAGTTATAAAGAGTTAAAATGTTTTAGCGGCAGGTTTAATTAGTCCCAGTTTGGTCACATCACCTCATGAAGTGTATTGTAATATATTGTAATGATCCACCTGAGAAAACACGCTGACCGAGTCGCCCGGTACGGACTGTCGAGTCCAGAGGAGCAGTGCGCTGTGTTTTCAGAAGAATTCCACACTAATGAGTTTTAACCAGCCGCCGTCTGTCTCTTTTTTTTGTTGCACGCGTGTGAATAAAGAGATGAAGAATTTATAAGCCTAGTTCAGAAAATTATGAGCATGTTTATGTTTTATGAGACTGTAAGAGGGATTTATAACCCACTGTAAAGCTGATTTATGAGGAAATTCTGCGTGCCATATTGTGTGTGTGTGTGTGTGTGGATTCATGGGAAACTATAAACTTCTTCACTTAATCAATAATAACATTTAAATGTTGAATGAATTAAATTGATTTCACTTTTCTGCTTATTTAATCAAAAAGCACTTCATCAGTTTTAAAGTCTGTTCTTATTGTAGACCAATCGAATCCCTAGAAAAGTGTTTCTCCGCCCCCTCACAGGATCAAGCCTTTCATTCAAACCCCTGCTGCGTCCCAGGTTCCACTAATCATTATTATTATTTAATCATTATTATTTTTAGATTAAATTATTAATATTTTTTTGCAGCCGAGTTTCATTGTCAAACTTTGCACACACATCAGCAGGACATTAAACTGTGTGTGTTTCATGAATAGAACGATTTTACATATTATAATTTGTGTGTGTGTGTGTGTGTGTGTGTGTGTGTGTGTAAGAATTACTTACACATTTTCTTTAAACCTTTCTTTCTCTCTTTCTCTCTTTCTTTTATTGCCTAATTTAAAAACCTTACCGTCTTCTCTGTCTCTAAAAGAGTGATTAAAATTAGGAAAGTCTCTCTCTCTTTCTCTCAGTCTCTCTCTGTCCATGTTTCTCTGTCTCCCTATCTGTCTCTCTCTCTCTATCTCTCTGTCTGTCTGTCTGTCTCTCTCCTGCTCTAATTCTCTGCCTGCCCCCCCTCTTTCTGTCTGTCTCTATCTGTCTGTCTCTTTCTTTCTGCCTCTTTCTCTCTTGTTCTTGTTCTCGTTCTTGTTCGCGTTCTCTCTCTTATCTCTCTCTCTCTCTCTCTCTCTCTCTCTCTCTCTCTCTCTCTCTCTCTCTCTCTCTCTCTCTCTCTCTCTCTCCCTAAACAAATCATGAAATACTGTAAATAAGAGATTAAGGTTAGGACAGTCTCTCTCTCTCTCTCTCTATCTCTCTCTCTCCCTCTCTCTCTCTCTTTGTCTGTGTTTCTCTTTCTCTCTGTCTGTCTCCTTATCTGTCTATCTCTCTCTCTCTCTCTCTCTTTGTCTGTGTTTCTCTGTCTCTCTGTCTGTCTCTTTATCTGTCTGTCTGTCTGTCTCTCTCTCTCTCTCTCTTGCTCGCGCTCTCTCTCCTTTTCTCTCTCTTCTTCATCTTCTTCTCTCTTCTCTCCACCTTCTTCTCAGTTTCTCCTCTTTTCTTTCCACCTCACTCCATTGTATCCTTTACTCCACTTTCCTGTGTTGTAACTTGTTTTGTTTTTAATGTCGCCGTTTCTCTTCTCTTCCTTGTACTTCACTTCTGCTTTGTCTCTTATTCTCCTCTCCCCCCTTTTTCTCCATTCTTTTCTCTTCTGTTCTTTTTATGCTGTTCCTTTTTATTTTGTTTAGTGTCTTTCTTTTTTTTTAACCCCTTGTCTTTCTTCTTTTTTTCCCCTCCCTCTTCATCTCTCTTTCTTCTTCTATTTCTCAAGTCTTGACTTTCAGCTGTTATTCATATGATTAAAAGTTAAATATTGCCTCTACCACACACACACACACACACACACACACACACACACACACACACACACACAGAGTTCCGGGCTTAACAGACATAACAGTGAGAATCACAGCTGGTGCCAGAAACATGGTGGGATACATGCATTTGTGTGTGTGTGTGTGTGTGTGTGTGTGTGTGTGTGTGTGTGTGTGTGTAAGAAAGTAAGAGGCCCCTGGTTCACTATTACTCTCTCTCTCTCTTTGTAAAAGAGCTCTTGAAACCCTTCATACAACTCAGTGACCTTAAAACTTGTAATATTATTCACAGAAACACACACACACACACACACACACAGGCCCAACCTAGTGGTCTTTCTCACATACCAGGAAGCCGAGACTACGACCTTCCACCTCACGCAGCTATTCATCATCATCTGACCTCCTCAGCGCAACCGTTTTTGAGATGCTTCACACACACACACACACACACACACACAACACACACACTGTGCACTAGAGGAGCTAGAGGAGGCCGATTCATCAGAAACAGTACACACTGTCTGAATTTGTAATGTAGAGTAAGTCGGTTGGAGCTGCGAAAAAATTTAGCGAAGTGAAGAGCTTCATGATCAGCTTATCAGTTTGTGATTAACAGCATTAACATTTAATGAAATAATAGACAAAAAAAATGTCGACAAATAGTTTTAAATGTATTTTATAATATGAGGGCCTGCAATAGCACAGTTTAAACGAAGTGGCGCTGTAGAGCAAACTGTAAATCAGCACACAATAGATGACGATATGGCACTGATGAGAAAAAAATAAGAGCTCGCAATTTTTTAATGTATTAAACAGAAGTGGGTAAAAAAGCCACAAAAAATATACAACAACTTAAAAATTATATATATATATGATTAAAATAAAAGCAAATCAAGTGCATTTAATGAATAATTAACTGAATTATTTAATTAAATTAAGTGATTAACTCATAACTCGATCTGTATCATTCCAGACTTTATTACTTCATTAAACAATAACGTAAACTATTTTACCGTTATATACTTTTATATATAGATATATATATTATAATATATATAGCTATAGATATATTCTCTATATATATATATATATATATATATAGATATAGATAGATAGATAGATGATAGATAGATAGATAGATAGATATATAGATAGATAGATAGATAGCATATATAGATAGATAGATAGATAGATAGATAGATAGATAGATAGATAGATAGATAGATAGATAGATAGATAGATAGATAGATAGATAGATAGATAGATAGATAGATAGATAGATAGATAGATAGATATAGATAGATAGATAGATAGATAGATAGATAGATAGATAGATAGATAGATATAGAGATATTTTTATTATATATATTACAGTTATTGTTTAATGAAGTAATAAAGTCTGGAATTATATAATTAATCGAGTTATAAGTTATTAATCAGAACTACATAAATATACAGAACAGATTTTAGAGTAACTTTAGATGAAAGTGTCCATAGCGACAGAATGACCATTAAATAGTTATTATTAACTTACTGTAGGATGTTTTTTCAGGTTGGAGCTGGAGTTCCTCTACACTGATATCAGCACATGCTTTAATCACCTTAAAGACGTCACCTGTTGGTTTCTCTTCTCGGATTGGAATAAAATTGATTGAATGTGAGATCACGTGTGTTTCTGTCTTTACTGATACTGCAAACTTTAATAAATGAGTGTGTTTCAGGTAGGAACCTCAGACGACTGCAGTCTATCGTCAGACTCGACATCTCATTATACGCATCAGGATGGAAATCAATTATTAAAACTACATTTACATCATGAATATTTATTAGTAACAAAGGAACCAGATTAAATTTAGAGAAGGAAAAGTCAATTTCTGAGATTAAAATGAATTTAAGGTTAAAATAAAAGCAAATCAAGTTAAAGCGACTATTAAAAAGGGCATTTTTACAAAAATCTACTCAGGAAAAGGTAACGGAGTCATTATAACACTTTCCTATTCGCCCTCTTGTATTAATGATGTTCATTAAAACAGTAACTTGTTTGTAGAACTCGTATCAGTAGAACACATACCGCTGTAATTTATTCGCTTATTTACAATTATAAAAAAAACCCAACTGAACATTTAGTCCTAAAACCCGCTGCGTTGTGTAACTTAAGTCCATTTTCATGTTAAACTACCTCATTTCATTAACTGGTTTAATTAAATTCTCTGTCTCTCTAACAGCTCATTGGCTCATTAGCTAGCCAGCGTCCCACTTCAGCACAAAGGTTTGCTAATCGTTTAAATATTTTCTCTTTTCTAACCCGTGTGTATTAAGTTTGATGGAATCGGTCTGTTTCGCGCTAACGTTCTCAGCGCCCCGTTAGCACACGCTGCCGGCGGCGTTAACATTTCCACTCTGATGATGCTGCAACCTCACGGACCCTCAAACGAGCGTTTAGCATCACGCTTCACTGGCTAAGCTAATGAAGGAGCTGTAAAAATGGTTGCAGACGCCCGAGTGTGTGTGAAAGCGGTAGCCGGATTTGAAAGCCGTCGGTCGATTTAAAATGTCAGGCAGATTTAAGCGCCGCGGCGAGTTAGAAACATGCTCTTAAACACGTCAGACGCCTTTGTGTTGGAATTAAAATCGAGTCCGAAAGTCAACACTGCAGTTTGACCTCTGCCCTTTTAACCTGATTCATTTTACAGTTTTATATATAGACAATATACTGAGGAAAAGTGGTGGCTCGGTGGTTACAGTGTTGGACTGTTGATCAGAAGATTGTGCGAAGGAAGGAAGGAAGGAGGGAAGGAAGGACAGATGGGAAAGAAAGAAAGAAAGAAAGAAAGAAAGAAAGAAAGGAAGGAAGGTGAATGGATGGAGGAATAACAGAAATGAAGGAAGAAGAAGAAAGGAAGGAAGAAAGAATGAAAGTAAAAAAATGAAAGGAAAAAAAGGAAAAAAGAAAGAATGAAAAAAGAAAATTTGAAAAAATAGGAATGAAAAGAAAAAAAACAAACAAACAAACGAAAGAAAGAAAGAAAGAAAGAAAGAACAAACTAACTAACAAAAGAAAGAAAGAAAAAAGACAGAATGGAATAAAAGAAAATTTAAAGAAAGAAAGAAAGAAAGAACAAACAAACAAAAGAAAAACAGAAAAAAAGAAAGAAAGCAAAAAGTAAGCAAAACTTTTACATGACACACGGTTCATTTCCCGGAAGGTTGAAAGTATTTCCTGGGGAACGACATCAGGAATCTGCGGAAGAACAAACACTTAAAGACCAATCAGATTCCAGAATTTACCAGGATAATTAAAGATTTTTCTCGTTGGTAAATAATTGTTAGTGTTTTATTTGTCTTCAGACGTAAAAAAACACACACCGACATTTCGGCCATTTAAACTCTCATTTTTATTCCCAATTAAGCAGTTGAGTGTTAAGGGCCTTGCTCAGGGGCCCCACAGTGGCAGTTTGGGGGGGCTGGGAATTAAACCCATGATATTTTTTTTTTTTACCATTCCAATATCTCAACCAACGAGCCACCACTGCCCCAGAAAAAAAAAGAAAAGAGATGGAATACTAGCCCCGCCCCCAATCAAATCACTGATGTGTGTTTGAGTGACAGCAGCATAAAGGGGGATGAAAATGAGACAGAAGCGAGATAGATATGAGATAGGAGTGAGATAGAAGTAAGATAGATATGAGAGAGAAGTGGGATAAAATTGAGGTAGATATGAGATAAAAGTGAGATAGAAGTGATTTAAAAATGAGATAGATATGAGATAGAAGTGAGAACGAAGTGAGATAAAAGTGAGATAGCAGTGAGATAGATATGGGAGAAAGGAGATAGAAGTTGGATAAAAGTGAGGTAGATATTATATAGAAGTCAGATAGAAGTGAGATAAAAGTGAGATAGAAGTGAGATATTGGAATCAGATTTTTTTGAGGTTCACGGCTCTGAAAGAAACTTCTGATCCTGATTAAAGCGTCATAAAGAGTGAATTAGCGATTATAATCTTATTTAATTCATAGTCACGTCTGGATTTTCGCCTGGAATGAAATGTTCTTCACTCGTATCCCTACATCTCTCTCACATCTGTAACCAAGCCCAGATGTGGACCATCCCTGACCCTAACACAATTAAAACTCTCTCTCATACACACACACACACACACACACACAAACACATTTATTAAAAATGTTATACTATCATTTTTCCGCTTGTTGAACATTTTTGGGATGAAGCTGGTGTGAGTAACGTAGGTGAGACGTCGGTCCAGATACACACGAGAAAGAGTTTAATTGGAAACAGAACATGGAGAGGGTTCACACCCTGTCCGCTGGGTCATATCTCTATCACACACACACACACACACACACACACACACACACCTAAAGAACTTACAGTACAATGCAAATAAATGAGTTTTATCTGGGACTGGTTTAAAGCAGTATAGCGTCCACCTCCTTCTGGAGATGTTTTGAGAAGACTGCTTTAAAAATACACACACACACACACACACACACACACACCACACACACACACACACTGACCCCTTGAAGGTTCTTAAAACATGCACACATTCTGTGGGAATTCCCTGAGGAATCCACACAGTGCACATCGCATTCCTGCATTTCTCTTTCTTGCTTTCTGACTTTTTCTTTCTTTCCTTTGTTTTTTTCTTACTTGCTTTCTTTCTTTTTTCTTTCTTTCTTTTTTTTATTTTTTTTTCTTAGTTGCTTTCTTTCTTTCTTTTTGATTTTTTCCTTTTTTTCTTTCTTTCATTCTTTCTTTTTTTTTCTTTGTTTCTTTCTTTTTTTTTTTTGTTTGTTCTTTCTTTCTTCTTTTTTTCTTTCTTTTTTTTCTTTCTTTCTTTCTTTCTTTCTTCTTTCTTTCTTTTTGATTTTTTTTTCTTGCTTTCTTTATTTCTTTCTCTTTTTTCTTTATTTCTTTTTTTTCTTTAATCCCTTTTATTGTCTTCGCTTCTCTTTTGTGTTTATTTATGATGAAATGAAAATAACTGGGATTTTTCACTGTTCCAGTGAAACTCAGTTTTCTTTTCCTCTAATCTCAGACCGACAAGCACACTTTCACTTCTTTAAGAAAACTTTCCTCGCTGTTTCTGAAGAGATCTTTACACTCTGTGTGTTGAGAAGAAACCGTTTGTGACAGTCGAAACAAAGTCCAGTCCCTCTGCTGAACCCTTTTAAAGGAAGATAGATAGATAGATAGATAGATAGATAGATAGATAGATAGATAGATAGATAGATAGATAGATAGATAGATAGATAGTTAGATAGATAAACAGACAGACAGCTAGATAGATAAAAAGAGAGAGAGACAGCTAGACTGACAGATACACAGATAGATAGACAGACAGACAGACAGACAGACAGATAGATAGATAGATAGATAGATAGATAGATAGATAGATAGATAGATAGATAGATAGATAGATAGATAGATAGGTGTAGAAAAGTTTATTCTGTTATTTTTTTGTCTTTGTTAAACATTTTCCTCTCTGTGGTTTGGTTGTTCCTCTGTTTATTCTTCACTTCTCATAAACATTTAGTTTCATTTGTTGTGTTTTAGTTACTGTTTCTGTCTGCTCAAAGGGCGTAGAGGGACCGGGAGCGGTTTGTGTCCTGGTTTTAAGAAGAGATGGACTAATTAACTGGAGACTGAACGAGTGAGAGACAAAAAAGTCTGAAGATTAAAAAAAAAGAGTTAGAGTGAGTGAGTGAGTGAGTGAGGAAGGGGCAATGGGATTAGTCTTTAGTTCCAGTAAAGAATAGATTGGGGGTCCAGCAGAAGCAGTGAGACGGTTAAGGGGCTGCGTTAAAAGCCCTGCAGGATGATTGAGTCAGTGGAATGTCCTTCAGGACTAATTATTAGTCTTCACAATCTACCATAACGATTACCATCCAAAACAACATCTACGTTAGACAGAAAAAGGCTTCATATCAAATTCTCTTTTCTGATTGGACGCTTCCTGTGAGTCACATGCAACACATAGAGGAGTAAATAATGTATAACACATACCACACTTTATAACATTTACAGCATTTGGCAGATGCCCTTATCCAGAGCGACTTACAATATTGTTATACAACTTGCTCAGGGGCCCAGCAATGGTGGCTTGGTGGAGCTGGGGATCGAACCCACAACCTTCGGGTTGGTAATCCAACACCTTAACCACCACTTTCCCCACTTTATAACACTTCTTGCAAGCTTTTGCATGATCACACATGCATCATCATGTGCCCTTGCATACTAGCTAAGTATGTAGTGCACACTAGTGCACTTGCATGTATTTATACTAGTTTACTAGTTCACTAGTGCACTTGCATGTAGTTATACTAGTTTATTAGTGCATTTGCATGTATTTCTACTAGCTCACTCGTTCACTAGTACACTTGCATGTATTTATACTAGTTCACTAGTGCACTTGCATGTATTTATACTAGTTCACTAGTGCACTTGCATGTATTTATACTAGTTTACTAGTGCAATTGCATGAATTTATACTAGTTTACTAGTGCATTTGCATGTATTTATACTAGCTCACTAGTTCACTAGTACATGTATTTATACTAGTTAACTAGTGCACTTGCATGTATTTATACTAGTTTACTAGTGCACTTGCATGTATTTATACTAGTTTACTAGTGCACTTGCATGAATTTATACTAGTTTACTAGTGCACTTGCATGTATTTATACTAATTTACTAGTTTACTAGTGCACTTGCATGTATTTATACTAGTTCACTAGTGCACTAGCATGTATTAACACACTATCACACTACAATAGCGACGGATTTACACTCTCGCTCCCTCATATACTCAGAAAATCTATTTGTATGTTTTGCATATATCAACGAACAATTATAAGCACACTTGCACTCTTATACACTATGCTTTTATAGTCGACCACTTGCATACTAGCACACTTGCATACTAGCACACATATTTATATATATGCTGCCAAGCTTGCACGCTGCTACAGTTGCATACTTGTACTTTAATGCTCTGCACAGATGCAAAGTTGCATCAGCTTGTGACTCAGCAATGCATTTGCATACTAGCACATTCTCATAGTTGCTACTAGTTACAACTAGATTAGATAATTACTAGGTAATTATTTACCATGCATACTTATGCACGCAGTGTGTTTTACATGCTAGCATATTAGCATCACTGCATCATGTGGCAGTCGGAGTAAAAGTGTTATTAAGTTGTAATTAACTTATAACATATACAATCTACATGTATATACTATGAAGAAAACTATAAAAGCTAAGCACACCCAGGTCACACACACACACACACACACACACACACACACACACACACACAGTATGCTTGTTGTTTCTGTTCTTATTGTCAGAATGTCTCCAGCTGTTTTTCATACTGCACACAGCTTGTGTGTGTGTTACATTTTGTAGCTATATGGCTGCAGCTGCCTCATTCTCAGAGGGTTTCCTCCTACACTGTGTGTGTGTGTGTGTGTGTGTGTGTGTGTGTGTGTGTGTGTGTGTGTGTGTGTGTTGTTGCTGTTTGACTAAGAGTTGTACTTCTTGTATTTTTCATCTTTTTTTTTTCGACCTCCACCACCACCACTACACAGAGGAGGGGTTAATTTGCCACAGCAACCCCCCCAATTATGTTAGTTTGCCCCAGAACACCCACACACACACACACACACACCACACATACAGAACATCGAGTGAAATCGAAAGCAGTGTGTGCAAAAAAAAAAAAATGCCCTACTTAAAACATGGCACTTCCTCTAGTAGTCAACTGTGGGTTTCACCTTTGACCTCTTGCGTCATTATCTGGGATTTATAGCGGCGGACAGCGCGTCATGAGCGGCTTCACATGCCGGTGCTAACGGCACGTCCAGGGCTATTAAAGCTGCCGAGAATTCGCTGCTAAAGTGTGTTGTGTGTGTGTGTGTGTGTGTGTGTGTGTGTGTGTGTGTGTGTGTGTGTTAATGCTTCTATTTACACTGGCTTGCTGTTTTTTTAGTGTATGTTATTACTTTCTGTTTGATAAAGAAAGATTTTTTAATATTGCAATTTTTTAATAAGAATGTTATCTATGCAAATCTCTGTCTTACACACACAAACACAAATACACACACACACACACACACGCAGGTTTGCATTTTCTCTGTCATGTCTTCATTACTTTTTCCAAGTTACTGTACAGACAATTTCTTTTCACTGTTGTCATCTTTTTTTTCATCTATTCTTCCTTTATTATATCCTTTCTTTTTTTTATTTCCTTTCTTTCCTATTTCCTTACTTCTTCCTCCCTTCCCTCCCTCCTTTCCTTTTTTTTCATTTATTTCTTTTTTTCGCTATTTTCTTTCTTTTTTTCTTCTTTTTAATTACTCTGTTTGAAGGTCTTTTGTGTTTGTGTGTTTTTCATTCTATTGGTCATTGTTTAAGTCTGTGTGTATGTGTGTGTAGATATTTGCATATTTAAATATTTTTTTTCTTTGTGACTCTTTTGTGACGTGTGTATCTCGTGTTTTTTTACATCACATTGATATAAAGCCATGTGACTGGAGGAGCGAGTGTGTTTCTCAGCTTCTCTTCCTGTAAGTCTGTAACTCGAAGGTTAAATTAAGCTCTTAAAAAACCCAGACTTCCATAAGGCCGTGTGTGTGTGTATGTGTGTGTGTGTGTGTGTGTAGGTGAAAATCTGGGACTTCCTGAAAAGCATGGGACTTGGATCGACTTGGGCGTTAATTACGAAGTTGCACAACATTTAGAAAACGTTCATGAGTCACAGACAAACAGACAGACAGGGTTAACAAAATCACCTGTATTTTAGCATAACACAATGTCGGGCTTTTTTTAACCCAGTAGTGGCAACTGTTATATAATTAAAATCATATAGGAATAAAATATATATATATTTAAAATAGGGTTACATTTTCCTAAAAACATAGAGAATGAAACTGACTTTAAAAATCTGCCTGCCTGTCTGTCTATCCAACTATTTGTCTGTCTATCTGTCTGTGAGCCTGTCTATCTCTCTGTCTGTAAGTCTGTCTATCTGTGAATCTGTCTGTCTAGTTGCCTGTCTTGCTGCCTTGTTAAGTTTAAAAAATATCCCAAGCTTTGAACATCTCAAGGAGCGCTGCTCAATCCATTAGCCAAAAATGAAAAAAAAAAACCATGCAAACCTACTAAGACATGGCTGTCCACCTAAACTGATAGACCGAGCAAGAAGAGCACTGGTCATAGAAGCAGCCAAGAGGCCCAGGGTCACTCTGGAGCAGTGGCAGAAATCCACATGTCAGGTGGGTGAATCTGTCCACAGGACAACTATAAGTCATGTACTCCAAAAATTTGACCTTTATGGAGAAGTGGCAAGAAGAAAGCCCTTGTTGAAAGAAAGACAAAGAAAGTCCCAACTGCAGTTTAGGGGACACAGCAAACATGTGGAAATATGTGGAAGAAATATGCTCATCACCCTGAAACATGGTGGTGGCAGAATCATGCTGTGGGGATGCTTTTTTTTAGCAAAGTTGATGGGAAATGGATGCTACATACAGGGCAATCCTGGGAGAAAACCTGTTGGAGGCTGCAAAAGACTTGAGACTGGGAAGGAGATTCACTTTCCAGCAAGACAATTATCCTAAACATACAGCCAGAATTTAATGGTATTTAGCATCTGTGGCAAAACTTAAAAATTGCTGTTCACAGATGCTCCCTATTCAATCCGCTGATCTTGAGCTATTTTGCAAACATACGCCAAAAGACTTGCAGCTATAAACCTAACCGATGAAAATTAAACGTTATAAAGTTATCCATTATTTCAGGGTTTTTTTTAAACCTTTAATTAAAATTATTTTAAATTATTATTCATAAAATTATATTAGATTTTAAACTAATACTGAAACTAAAATACAATAAAACTTTATTTAAAAATAAAGTTAGAAAGTCATGCAGCAGCACCTGTAGAGTTTTATATTTTGTGTATGTGTGTGTGTGGTGTGTGTGTGTGGTGTGGTGTGTACGTGTGGTCTGTACTGACTGAGGTAAAGCTGTTAAAGCCACCATGGTGTCACTGACTTTTAAGCTTCCCAAGATGATGAGGAAGCAAAACACAGCACTCATACACACATACACACAAGGGTTTGGTTGTTATTATTACAGATTCCATCCATGATTTCCAGCACTAGAAAGACAGACAGTGGAAAGACAGTGGAAGGGACAGAGAGAGAGAAAGAGAGAGAGAGAGAGATCAAGGGAAAGAGAGACAGACAGAAACAGAGATAGAGGGACAGAGAGACAGAAAGACAGAGAGAGAGAGACAGACAGAGAGGAGAGGGACAGACATACAGAGAGAGAAAGAGAGGGGGGTAAGAGAGAGAGAGAGAGACAGAAAAACAGAGAGACAGAGAGAGACATAGACATAGAGAGACAGAGAGAAACAGAGAGAGAGAGAGAGACAAAAACAGACAGACAGAGAGAGATAGATAGAAAGAGAACACAGTAAAATTTGTTTTTTCGCATATCCCATCTTAGTAAGTTTGGGGTCAGAGAGCAGGGTCAGAGCTATAATACAGCGCCCCCTGGAGCAGGAAGGGTTAAGGGTCTTGCTTCAGGACCCAAAAGAGGCTGACTGGCAGTGGTGGCATTGACTCCTGGTGTTCAGATCAACAACTCATCGCCTTAACCATTGAGCCACCACAAAGAGTGAAAAATCAAAGAATTAGAGAATATAAAAAATATAAGTTGTATAATATGTTATATTTTTCTGGATATTTGGATTTTCCTCTTACACTTTCTGCCAAGTGTTATAAGTCGTATGAAAAAATAAATTCGAACTGAATTTCCTCTTTTTAAATCGTTTTACATCATAAAAAGCTGCGGTTGCATCAGGGGTGTGTAAACTTTTGCTCTCCACGCGGTGTGTACAGTATTTTTCTGTGTGTTTGCTGTCCTGCTGGTCGGCAAGGATGACGACTCTGAAAAGCCACATGGAAATCAGCAGGCAAATGGAGGAGTTTTTGCATGCTGCGAAAGGAGATGACAGAGTTGCGACTTAAAGGTCATCTTTTTTTCGCAGTTCGGGACGAGACCTCACAGTATGTGTGTGTATGTGTGTGTGTGTGTGTGTGTGTGTGTGTGTGTGTGTGTATAAACTCAGCCCTTCACTAGTCTTTAAGGGGGTTTGACGTTCTAACTTGAGATCCTGAATCGCACACATGATGTGACTCTTCGTCTAAAAGCGTGTGCTGTGTGTGTAAGGCAATTTCAGTGGTGGTAAACAGACCATAATAATCATTCCTGGGTGTTCCTGTATGTTCTACAGAATATAATAATACTGTTTTATAATAATATTTTTTAATCTTTTAACATTTGCAGTTTTGGCACTTGGCAGATGTGCTTATCTTGTTTGTTTATCCAACTACGGAGTTGAGGGCCAAGGGCCTTGCTTAAGGGCCCAAAAGTGGCAGCTTAGCTTGTTAATGTAAAAAACCTTAATGCAATTTACATTTGAGACATTTAGCAGACACTCATTTTTCAGAAAAACTAACATTTATCTGATCCACCTGAACAGATAAGGGGTTAAGGGCCTTGTCCAGGGGCCCAGCAGTGGCTAATTGTAGTGTTGGGATCTATCTTTCAATGAGCTACCACTTTCACATTTACCTTTTTTTATCCAACAGCGTCGTTAAGGGTTAAGGACCTTGCTCAGGGGCTCCAGCAGTGGCTGATTGGTGGTGCTGGGAATTAATCCCATGATCTTCTGATCAGCAATCCAACACACTAAGTATTAAGACACAGGGAAGTGGTGGCTCATGGTTGGACTACCAACCCGAAGATTGTGGGCTACCACAGTTTGGCCCCTGAGCAAGGCCGTTAACCCCTAATTGCTTAGGTGTATAAAAGGGATAAATGTAAGTCGCTTTGGATAAGGGCGTCTGCCAAATGCTGTAAATGTTAATGTAAGCTACCGCTTTAACACTTATCTTATTTTTAAACCTCCAACTGAGTGGTTGGGGGTTAAAGGCAATGGTCAGGGGCCCAGTGGTGGCAGCTTGGTGGTCCTGGAAATTAAGCTCACAACCTTTTATTATCAAACTACCACTTCCTCACAATAGAACCGCCTGGCGTATAATCTCGCACTGCTTTGTGTCCCCTTGAGTAAAATAGTCATCAAGATTTTTATAAGTCACGTTGTTGAAAATAAACCGTGTTATGACGCGATAACGAACACAGATCGTTACTCGTCTGAATAATTCCGAACAGGTAGAAACGCTTTTCCAAGCTGGAAAAGTATCGTATCGGAATGTGAGTGTCCATCGTAGCTGCTACGTTCTCTAGTGTTGAAAAACAGGAAGTGGAGGCCTGTAAGGGGCCTCATAAAGTGGTATAATGGCTTTCTGAAGGCTCCGGTTGCTGAGGGCTTCTCTCGCAGGAATGTAGGTCGAACACTCGGAGACTCGCGATGCGTCAGCCTGCAGAGTGTGTATGTGTGTGTGTGTGTGTGTGTGTGTGTGTGTGTGTGTGTTCGTGAGAAAGCAGGACTCTGGGAATCTGCAGCGCTGCTATTCTTCGAGTGAGCTGTGGTTTACACAGTCATTAAAAAGGGCTTAAGTGCTGTGTATCGGGGCCCGTTAGAGACAGAGGGGTAATTACATCGTCAGGATTCTGTGCAGTCCAGCTAACTGAACATCTGCACATCTGTAAGGTGACGATAGACACAGAGGGTTTTTTTAATAAGTTTAATCAGCTAAACAAGTAAACAGACCGTTTTGCCCATATATGGAATGTGTGGGGTAAATAAGGGCATAATATGAGATGGTTTACGAGTGATCAGTGGGTTATTACATCATTTCAGTGAAGCATTAAGCATGGAGACTTTTCTTTATGTGGACACACACACACACACACACACATATAAATAACTCAAGGTAAATGTGTGTCAGAATTCTAAGGGGAAATCTTGATATAGTTTTGAACTCAATTTCTAACCACAGCTTCTACACACACATACAGATAAACCACGGGAAATGACTGGTATCATGCACACACTCACACACACACACACACACACACACACACACACACATAGAGATGTGAAATCTATTTCTCTTTTTTAAAAGTCAAAGGTATTTTTTGTGAGTGGGGGAATCCTAAAAAATACAAAATAATCCAACACACACACACATACACAGTGCAGCTGGTGAAATCACGTGAAGTGTGTAGACTTTACACTCTGAACAGCAACTCATTTTATTTACTTGCGTTTCAGCTGTCTCCAAAACGTCAAACACACACACACACACACACACATACGTCACAGATGTTTTAAGTTCAAATGTCCCCAAGTTTCATGCTAGGGGCTTTCCCAAACTAACAGGAAGTTCCCCTGCCACCCTGGTACATGTTCTCGATGTTCACTAAGAGAAGACAAAAACGGATTCAGGTTTTTTTTTTCTTTCAGCTACAGTGACTATAGATCTGCAAAACCGAAACTCTTACACGGGTTGACACCAACCTACAAACTGTGACTCAAATATCGCTCACAAGGGTACTTTTTTCTGCCAATTTATTTCACGGGTTGCCAGGTGCTCAAAAAACGAGCTACTGTGTTCAGCGACTTTGACCTTTGTGCTTTTTTTTTTAACAAGAAAAAAATAGCTATGATTTTCAACCAAGATGCTCATTAACCACAAGGCAGAAGTGTGATTTCAGTCACAGAGGGTGGGGTAATGGGAGAGGGGGGAAGGGCAACTATTAAATAGATCAGTCACACACCACTACGATGATTCATTTTCTGTAACAGGGACACGGACAGTAACGGTTATGTTTACGTGCTTGTTCTTGTTACTATAGCAACACCTCATACTACTATGGCAACTGTAACTATTACCATAGCAACCGCTTCATCACACCCAACAACAGCAGGAGTGTTTTATCTCTGACATGAATCTCCAAATCCGAGCTGTATTTAATGTTTATTACTGATTTTGGGGTAGTTATTTTATAAAGGGGGTGCTAAAGATTGCATCCTTTAATATTTGGTGGGGGTTTTTTTGCCCATAGCTTTAATTTATTATTGATTTATAAAATTGTTGTACAGAAATTAAACAAAAGAAAATTAAAGTACATTATATTAGTATATTATGTGATGTCATAATGTGACGCACTAAGATATAATTAATATACTAATATTTTTAGTTTCTTTTTTTTTCATTTAATTTCTCATAATTTTTTTTTTTTAATTGTGTGTGTGTGTGTACATACCTGTGTGTGTTATATATTATATCTTTAAATTATAAAGACATAAATTTAATGTTAATTTATATTTCTATATATACGCATTTTTTTTAATAAATTGTTATTATTTTTTTTGTTTATATTTATTTTTAATTATTATTAAATCTATTATTTAGTCTTTCACTCGATGTATTTTTGTTAAAGTGTGCTACATTTTACACCTCTGATCTCTAAGAACACATTTCCTATTCATGACATCACTGGAGCCTTTGCGCTCTGATTGGCTGAATGAAGGGAATTTGCTGATCAGGTCTAAAGATCACA
>VCAZ01000122.1:678283-825783 GCA_005784505.1 Bagarius yarrelli | reverse complement strand
CGTCAGTTAAAAGTCAAGCGAAGGAAGTTTACGATTTTTTTTCAGTCATTACTATAGAAGAGTAAACCCCTGGGGGAAGTGGTTGCGCAGTGGGTAAGGTGTTGGACTACCAACGTGAAGATTCCCAGCACCACCAAGCCCTGACCAATGGGCCCCTGAGCAAGGCCCTCTACCCCCAATTGCTTAGTTTTATAACAGGAAATGATGTAAGTCGGTCTGGATAAGGGGGTTTGCTAAATGCTGCAAATGAAATGAACTTGAACTCGCTATACCGACGTCACCTTCGATGTTTGTTTAAAAGCTACGTGATTTTCACACGTTTTTCCGTTTACAGACTGGCGGCGTGGGTTTGTTGGTTTCATATTTTACACTTTTGTTCTAAATCCTTGGATTGTTTTTATATGCAAAAATATGCAGGCATAAAAATCTGTAATATTGTTAATATTTTTGGGCGGCTTGGGCGGATTATCTGCGTTTATGTTATGTCTTCAGGGTAAATTGAGATCATAATACAAATTTCCCTCCTAATAACTGGCCTCCAGAACAGACGACATTCATTCAGGGATTGTAGGTAATTTTGTCTGATGTGTCCTCTCGTGTGGTGTTTGTGGTGGTAGGTGGAAGCATTGCTGGTTGAAACGACATCGTCTTCAAATTGTGGGTCTCTTTAAACTTCTTGATAAAAATTCTTATGGCACTTAAACAGGCTTTAATAATCGCTTAGATTTTTCATCTCTATTATAATCATTAATAATTACTTATTTTTTTTTGTCTCTGCCAGGAGGACAGTAGATATTATTTGTGGTTTTTATCACCTTCAGGTGCAATTTAAAGGTTTAACTGGGTTAATAAGCGCGTTAGTGGTTGGTCCGGTAGCCAATTACACAATTTCTAAACAATATTGACTAAAAACAGTTGTTTTACTCCGGATAAATTAAAAAATATCAGATTTTCTCCAGAAGGAAAATTGAATAGGAAATACTGTGAACAAAATCCTTAGGAAATATGTAACATTTGCATCATTTGGCAGACGTCCTTATCCAGAGCGACTTACATTATTCCCTGAGCAATTGGGGGTTAAGGACCTTGATTAGGGGACCAGCAATGAGGATTGGTTCTCTGTTGAGTCTGGTTTCTCTCAAGGTTTTTTTTTCCTATTGTCATCTCAGGGAGTTTTTCCTTGTCACCAGGGACACTTGGCTTGCACATCAGGGACAAACTGATTCCTGTTTTATTCACATTTCATTATTATATTTGTGTGTAAAGCTGCTTTAAGACATGACAATCGTGAAAAGCGGCAAACAAATAACATTGAATTGAACTTTTATACAACTTCGCTATTGGTTAGGGGCCTTTTTTCATTGTGTAATGTTTTAATCATTGTTGTGAAGAAAAATAGATTTTTTACACCCGGTTTATCAAAAGGAAACACAAAGTAAAGTGTGGAAAAATTCACACGAGTCTCCTTTATTTCCTACTGTTCACAGCTGCATGGAAAACAAATGTGTGCCTTCCTTGTAGCGCAGGTGCTGCTATGAGATCACTTCCCTGCTTGTGTCTGTACCAGCTGTCATTTCCTGTTCCCAGGCAGGAAGCAGGAAGAGTATCCCTATCCAGCCAGGGGGTCGAAGGTCACAGGTCAGGAACAGGATTTGCGTGTCTGTGTGTCCTTTTTCTTCGGAATATAATTTGTAAAACGAGAGGCTTTCTGATCTTTTTATTTTTATCTTTAAATATGTAAACGACGTAGACGATTTGCATTTTTTTTCTGTCCGTTGATTGGCAGACGCTGTTATTCAAAATGTCGACTGTAAACAGGATTTTGGTGGTTATGGTCTCGCTTTCACTCCGGGGGTTTAATGCTCGTGCTACGATCACTGACATTTTGATGATGCAATAAATAAATAAAAGCACAATTTACTGCTGCACAGCATTGCCCAGGATTTCTCCACCTATTAATGTTTTGAATCAGAATCAGAACGAAAATGATTCTTTTGACTTATTGATTCGTTTGCTATTTGGTTACTGTTTTCTATTTTCATATGTACATTTTTTGCTTTATGTCCGGGACACATGATGTTTTTGCAGCTTAGCCATTCGGTTCAGTTTGCAGTTCATGCACACACAAAAAAAATGCTTTTTTGATCCATTTGATTCTGATGATGGAGCCTAAACTCAGCACTCTGACGCTCGGACCTCGGATCAGAACCTGCTACATCACAAACATGTGACCACAGTCACTTTCTAGCTCTCTTTTTTTTAAACCCTGTATTATCTTTTATATCTAATTGGATAAATTTAGAGGTCGTCATTTCCCCACTAACTCCCTATATACATGTTTATTTTTGAACTCCGCCCACTGATGTCATGGGTTTGCACCCCCTGCGATGGAAAAGCAGTATTAGTTTTATAGTACGACTACTGACCAACACTAACAAATGTTTATCAGCAACTGACAAAAAGTGAAATTAAACAAAATGCGTGTGTGTGTTGAGAAGTGTGTGTGTGTTTAGACATAAACCTTTGCTCTCGCACTCCTTCTTCCTCTTTAACACTTCAACTGCTTCCTGTTATCTGTCAACATGTACTGGAGTAACCCTTCGGCTGCATTGCTCAGCACTTGTGTCGGGCCCTAGATGGGTTTCTTGCCATGTCAAAGTGTGTGTGTGTGTGTGTCATTTCCCATATCAACCTAATGGAAAATGTTTTATCTATCAGACGATATCATGTTTCCTGCTCATTTATGTGTGTGTGTGTGTGTGTGTGTGTGTACATGCATGTTAATCGAGTCTGCGTGTCTGAGCGAATGTAAGGAAGACGTCTGTGTGAGACGGCCTTGAATAAAGTATTCATGGATGAAGAATGTTCGAGTGTGTGACTCATACGTGTGTGTGTGTGTGTGTGTTTATAGTTATAAACTGTGTGTCATTTCCTGCTGTAAGAAGCTTTTAGAAGAAGTTTTGTTTCTGTAAGAAGCTTTTAGAAGTCAGTTTGTCTTCACCCCACGGCAATTTAAGAACTCGAAGAATTTTTTGTCTTCACCCCATGGCAATTTACTCTTTATTTCTTAATTACCTTACACTGGTGTCATGAATCAGTAAGTATGTGTAAATCAGTGTGTGTTAGGTTTCTGGATGATCTACAGGATGTCCCATACATTTACAGCATTTGGAAGACTCTCTTATCCAGAGCGACTTACATTTATCTCATTTATACAACTGAGCAATTGGGGGTTAAGGGCCTTGCTCAGGGTGGCTTGGTGAAGCTGGGAATCGAACCCACAATCTGCGGGTTGGCAGTCCAACACCTTAACCATGAGCCGCCACTTCCCATAAGTTTCCGTACAAGGGAAAAAATAAACAATCCCCAAGGAAAAAATAAACTCAACCCCATTTGATTTTTCCCAAATTTGGAAACTTTGGAAAAAAAAACAATCCCCAGAATTCACTCCATTTGATTTTTATGGGAGCTTTGGCGTATCAGGAATTGGCGTATCATTTGGATACAAAACATACAAATCATCAGGAATAATCTAAGGAACATATCAGGACAACATAAATCACAACGACAGGATCCCAACGCAGGAACAAGCAGAACTCCAGCTGTGCTTTATACCTGTTCTTCAGCATGTGTCTTTGGAGGACACAATGTTTTTTTATCCAAAAAATCCAAATGTGTCTTTAAGACAATGTTTTTTATAAAAAAAAGTCAAAAAAAGTGTTGTTTTTTTAATTTTTTCTTTGTATAGAAACTTATAGGACAGCCTGTAATTCTTTACTTTACTTTACTTTACCATCTCATGATGCCACGGGAGAGACGACTCCTCATATTCCAAAATGGCGGAATGAAAGCGGCGACTTTACATTACATTTACTGTAAATTTATGCTGCTGTGATGTCGTAGGTTGTTGTAGTGCAACCCGTGTTTCCTTCATACTACAAATAATCACACTATATAGAACAGTTTAGACTGTGCTGGAGTATTTGGAGTTTTATTTTTATATTTTCGTCTGATACTTTTGGAGATGTTAGTGGGTGTGTCGAATTGAACTCTCCAACCGTCAGATGGCTTCAGGTGTTTATTCGTTTCATAGAAAAAAACAGATCAGACTAGTAATCGTTACCGTTACCGTAGCAACAAGCCATTTTGTTTTCCCTGTAAAGGATGATGTGCTTGCCAAAATGGGCACAGAGTTACCATGAATCAAGAGAACGACTCGATTCACCTGGATCCATGAGATAAAGTCATGTGATAATGATAATGTGATAATGATAATGGTAAAATGGTCATGTGACTCCATAAAGCATGGTGGTGGTGGTGGTGGTGGTAGCTCAATGGCACAGAAATTTTCTAAACAGTTTAAGAAAAAATATCATCCCACAATGTTGTTCCAGCGGAAGATCATCTGGCTTTCACACACACACACACACACACACACACACAAACACACACACACACACACACACACACACACACAAAACAAACACACGCACAGGACTTCCACTTCAAAACTGTCATCGAATGAGCGCTCTTGCCTACATATACACTTTTCCTCCTTCTGTCTCTCTCTCACTCACACACACACACACACACAAAATTCACAGCTTTTTAAACTCTCACCACTTGCTATCAGCGGCTCATTCACACACTCGGGTACGGCAGAAAAGAAACAAAAACACACACACACGCACTTGCACACAGATACGGAACATTAGCCGTATTGACAGATTCATTCAATTTCTTAGCTTATTTGCCAAGAAATCCGAAAAATCTCTGTTGATCTTTGACCTCAGTACCTGCTCAGGCTCAATCCTTACATTTCAGAGGAGCTGAAAGATAGGACAAGGATGCTGTGTGTGTGTGTGTGTCTGTGTGTGTGTGTGTGTGTGTGTGTTACAGAGTTAAAAAGTGCTTGTGTTACTGTTCTTCCTTTATTTACTTCTTTTACTGATAATTCTTATCCATCTGAGCAGTTGAGGGTTAAGGGCCCTACCCAGGGGCCCAACAGTGGCTGACTGGTAGTGCTGGGAACAGCAGCATCAGGTTAACACGTGCTCCACCGCCGCATTTTTGGATAAACAATTAAGTTGGTCCTGGAACTGAAAATTCAGGTAGGGAAGTGGTGGCTTATAGTTAAAGTGTTGTACTACCAACCTGAAGATTGTGGGTTCAATACCCAGCTCCACTAAGCCACCACTGCTGCGTCTTTATGCAGGACCCTTAAAGGAGTATTTGTACTGTTAATATTAATATTTATTAGCCCTGTTTCCCCGATCAGAATGGAGGAGGATCACGTGACCAATGGGTTGTAATAAAGAAATACATTCCAAAGGATGTGTGAAACGATCTCACACACACACACACACACACACACACACTATAGTACAAAAAAATTATAAATCTTTATGTGCGAATGTGTGCAAGATAAATAATCAACTCTTGAGTAAGATTATATATGCTAAAAAAAGAGGTTGCAAAATATTCTAAATTTCAGTAGGTCACATGTCAGTCTGAAGGAGTGTGTGTGAGTCAAACTTCTGTTATTTATTAGCTTCATATGGTGTCCAAATCATCACTGCTGCGGAGGAAATCCCGACTAATGGAGTCTGAGATACTTGTATGTGCGTGTGTGTGTGTGTGTGTTCCCCTTGTGTAGATAGACTGAAATTGTTTAAACTGTCTCTTCTGATCTCTCTTGGGGGTAGGTTAAATGTCAGAATCTGGACACCAGACACACACACACACACACACACACAGACACACACATACACACACTTATACCCTGGCATTGTGTGTCTGTGTGTGCGTGTTTCTATTCATAACACATATTATACAAACAAACATATTCAGCTCAAAAGAAGACCGTTTGTGTGTGTGTGTGTGTGTGTGTGTGATGTTTGTCATATAAACTAGAAACATTTCTGACTTTGGCTAAATTCCAACATTCCCCCCATATTCACACACACACACACACACACACACACACACAGGCTCTCTCTTACCGTGTCAGGCATAAAGAGGGTGTGTGGGGACACTTCCTGTTTCCTGCAGGATGAGTCGTCACTCAGTGGGGCAAGAGGGGCACTTCGTGTGACCCAAATTAGGAAAGAGAGAAAGGGATGAAATGGTGAAATGCCAAGTCTCTCTGTTCAATCGATTTATTCTGTCATGCTAATAAGTATTTACCCCCTCCAACATTATTATTATTATTATACATTTTTTTACTTACCATATTTGGCAAATATTTCTACCCACCATTTATTTAAACACCATAATTATAACATCATAAAGGGGTGCCAATATTTATAGAGTTACCATATACAGTATGTACCACCATAATTATAATTTTTTTACATATATTTATACTCAACATATATGGCAACTCCATAAATATTGGCACCCTATATACAGTAATACAATGAAAGCAGTACAAGGGGTGCCAATATTTTCCCATTGGTACTAATGAAATATCTACTTTGGTGAAAAATGGAATGTTAATAAACATAACAAGTCAATATTTTTATAATAACTTTAACCACAACATAGACGTACACAATATATTTACATTTACAGCATTTGGCAGGCTTCCTTATCCAAAGCGACTTACATATATCTATTTCATACAACTGAGTAATAAAGGGTTAAGGGCCTTGCTTAGGGGCCCAACAGTGGTAGCTTGGTGGAGCTGGGAATTAAACCCACAATCTTCAGGCTAAAAGTCCAACCCCTTAACCATGAACCACCACTTTCCTGCAATACAGACACGTTAATGTTCATATACAGTCATATTAATATTTCATGGCATCCTACAGAAATACACTCATTCTTTCCGTTACACACACACACACACACACACACACACACACACACACACACACACACACACACACACACACACATTCTAGATACGTAACTTCAATGACACAGGAAGTGACAGGAAAAAGGGTTGTGGTATGTAGAACGGTCCGATAAGACAAGAAGCATGTGTGTTTAGAGTGTATGATGAACGGGACTACGTGTATGTGTGTGTGTGAGATTCAATCTGTCCAAAACATTCATGAAATATCTTGTCATCAATCCCCCCCCCACACACACACACACACACATACACGGTAGCAGCGATGGCGGTGTAAATAACATTCCAGCAGATAAGCGGAGATAAGAAGAGATTGAGTTTGGCATTTTATCTGACTGCACATCTCAGTATGAGCGATCACAAAAACACACACACACACACACACACACACACACACACACACACACTGATCGAAATCTTATTCTTACTATCTATACTACATAGTGTGTGTAATGGAGTGTGTGATGTGTTTAGTATGTCTGAATTGCTAGTATGTGTAGATTAGTGTGTGTAAAGTTCCAATATGATTTATTTCTCTTAGCCGGATTCTGAAGTACACATATGATGGACACAACGTCTGTGACGTCGTAGGTCACATGATCAAGGCTATAGTACGTCCCGATTACATTCATAGTACAAATAATCACATTATAAAGAACAGATGGGAACTGTAGTGTGAGATTTTGGACGCAGCCAGTGGCCTTCTGGTAAAATTAAATCACATTACATCAGACATATTAACAGTGGCAAGCGGTGCATTTGATACCTGGGGTTTCAGTGGGGATTTACCCGACTGATACACCTCTTAATACCACCACTATCACATCACAATTACAGAAACCATTAATACTAAACAAACACACAATATAACACGACGTGGAATTACAGACAGAGAGACATTTCACATATTAAGAAAAAAAAACCCATTCTAATTAAAGCAAGAAACCCCGTTAACCCAACTCCAAACCTATTCTACAACCACAACTGTACCACATACAACATCTGGAGCAGTTCAGAATCACTATTTAGCTTAATATTAATATAACATCACAAAAACATTACAGATATCAATAAAACATATCAGACATTTAAAGGCTGTAAGTCAGTGTTACCGGTCGGCGGCGCTGGTCTGGAAGTGGGGAATAAACTTTTTTTTGGGCTGAGATAAACTAGTTAGCTTTGGGGTTAACCGAAAACATATTTTTAAGTACATCTGAGACAAAGTTCATTTTTTCCTCCTCCATCAGCCCTTGTGAGCGTAAAAAAGTTTCAGTAGTCAAACTAGACAGTAACAGTTTTACTCTGATCAACCAATCAAAGGACAGAAATATGCTGACATCATTGTGGGCCAGCTAGCGGACCCTGGCAGGCATGAAATCTAAAATATTTAAAATCTGATTGGTTAAAGAAACACTCTTTAATAATATTAACCAATAATCAATCTGCCACTGCTGATATAGTGTAAGTTCCATGGGCAGCACTACTGATTCTGAAGACTTTGGGCGGATTAGATTAACATGGCAGCTCACAGAAACTGAAATCTGATTGGACAAAAAATCTAACATTCACATACACGTACTGGAAGCAGTGCAGCGAGAGAAACACTACGAAATGAAGAGAATAAACTGTTGGAATAAATTAACACAATTTAATGGAACAAGTATTAGAATTTAGGTTGTAAATGTAGGTCAGTTTCTGGTAGCGTTTAGGCCACCAAAGAAGGACTTACTGACCCGCACTGCCCACCACTGCATATTCAGATGTTTCTAGAATTTTCTGGAGAGTGAGAGAAAAAACGGGTGTTCGCAAAAATGTCTTAAACAGACAGCTGAGGACATTTACAGTATACACCTGAAATCAAAAGACTAACAGAACAAACGAAAAACCTCAGACACCCAGACGGATAAAGAACAAGAGAGACAAGGAGAGAGATGAAAGAGACAGACAGAGAGTGGGGGGCAATGAGAGAGACAGAAAGAGATAGTGTAAGCCTGTAGAAGAGACAGACAGAAAGATGCGAACAGAGAGTCAGACACAAAGGGATAAATACATATAAAAAAAAAAAGGGAGAGACAGGAGGGAAGTGAGAAAAGAGGAAAGAGTGTAAGAGTTACAGAGAGCACGAGAGACAGACAGAAAGGCAGAGGGAGAAGGAGGCACAGGAGGTAAAAAGACAGTGAGACAGGAGAAAAGTAAGAGAAGAAACAGAGAGAGGAAGATAAAAGTGTCACAAAGAGACAGGTGGGGCTAGAGAAAGAAAGAGACAAAAAGAGAGAGTTTGCTCTATATTGTATAATTAAGTGTAGTAGGAATGTAATTGGGACGTTCTACATGTTGTCCATGTTGTGGGAGGAAGTAGTAGATCATCCAGGACATTTACACACACACTGATTTACACATACTAACAATTCAGATATACTGCATACTCCATTACACACACTATATAGTATGGAAGGATAAGATTTTAGACATTCTTTAGGTTTTGTGTCCTGCTTTGTTTTGGGTTTTTTGCTGGACTGCAGATAAACTACAGGAGCAGACACCAATCTGGCACTAAATCTTTCCAGGTTGATGGATTGGGATTGAAAACCGTCCCCCAGCTGTTGTTTCAGCTCGTTAAGCTTCAGACGTCGAAGATAAACCTGTTAAAACGGTCGGGTTTCCTGTGCTCACTAATCTGTAGTATACGAACGCAGGAGTTTAATCTCATTACAGAACGAAGTGTGACACTAATGGCCGAGGTCAGCGCTAATCGCTAACCCTTTAACCTTTTAATGAGCATGCGTAACGAGCTATTGATCTTTACCCGGATTCGCTTCAGGGGAAAGGTCACATGATCATGTGTAGTGCTAGAATTTTGAATAATATTTTTGATTCATGTTTGTTAACGACTGTAAGTTACGTTTCTACTTCTTTTTTTTACAAAGAAAAATTTATGATAAATAATGCCATACCATAAGAATAAAAAGGCATCAATTAAGGCAAAAAATGCCAAAAAAACCTAAAAGAAAAGAAATATTACGAGAACAACATCATAATACCATAAGAAAAAAGTTAAAATTACGAGAAAAAATGTTACCTTACCTAAGAATAAAGTTGAAATTGGAAAATAACCTGGTAATACTATAGAAATAAAGTCAAGATTGACGAGAACGAAGTCATAATACCGTATAAATAAAGTCAGAAATACGAGAATGACATCATAACACCATAAGAATAAAGTTAAAAATACGAGAATATATGCTGCAATACCAAAGAACAAAGTCGAAATTACAAGAACGAAGTCATAATACCGTATAAATAAAGTCAGAAATACGAGAATGACATCATAACACCATAAGAATAAAGTCAAAATCATGAGAATGACGTCATATAACCGTAAGAATAAAGTCGAGGTTATGAGAATAATGTCGTAATACCGCAAGAATATCGAAATTAAAAGTTTACAAGTTGCAATTTAACAGAATTGTGCTGTTTTGTAATAAAATGAATGCAGAAGATTTATTAAAATTTTACTTCCATTTGGAATTTCTAGCAATAAGAAAAATGTTTAAACTCTTACTTTTAACTTTATTCTGACTTTATTCCTGTGATCTTGTTCATTTTTTGCTGCCAACATACAGGTTTGTTTAGTTTTTTAAGTTTAAATATGATGAAATAAAAGCTTAGCATTAGTTAAATTCTAACACAATAATTGTAAGGATTTAGCCGAACGCTAGCTTGAGTGCTATTCGTGCTATCACGTTAGCTAGCTTTTCTGAAGAGCATAGCTTTTAAGGGAACCTTAAAAAAAAAAAGAATGCAAATTAGATGATTAGCATTTGAGTGACACAAATATCTGATTTGGATGGACGACATTTGGTTTCCAAATCTGTGTGTCGATGTTGTCCCGAAAAGAATAACCCGAAGCCTATTCTTTTAGTCACGGCACCTGATGCTAGCACTCGCTCTGGCTAGCTAGCGTCCGATTCCGCCGCTCTGCTTCCTATCTTTTGTTTGCACAAGCAGGGTTTTTTTAGCAGCTGGAAGGAGAAGAGAGAAGAATCAACAGTGGGGAGGAAAGGATGTTAAAGACAGGATGAGGGAAAGGATGAGGTTTAAAATACTTAAGGGTATTTACACACACACAGTGTTACAGCCCACCAACAAACAGAGAGACAGAGCGAGACAGAAAGAGAACAAGACAGACACAGAGAGAGAGAGAGAGAGACAGAGAGAGACAGAGAGAGAAAGAAAGAGAGAGACAGAGAGAGAAAGAGAAAGTGGGAAAGAGAGAGAGACAGACAGAAAGAAAGAAAGAAAGAAAGAAAGAAAGAAAGAAAGAAAGACACCCAGTGTGGGAGAGTGAGAGACAGATAGAGCGTGACAGACAGAGAACAAGACAGACACACAGCGAGAGAGACGGAGAGAGAGAGAGAGAGAGAGAGAGAGAGAGAGAGAGAGAGAGAGAGAGAGACAGAAAGAAAGCAGAAAACAAGAAATACATGCAGTCGGAAAATGAGAGACAGACAGAGCAAGACAGATGGAGAACAAGACAGACAAAGCGAGAGAGAGATAGAGAGAGAGAGAGAGAGAGAGAGAAAGAGAGAAAGCAAAAACAAAAAAGACACAGTGAGAGTGTGTGTGTGTGTGAGAGAGAGAGAGAGAGAGAGAGAGAGAGAGAGAGAGAGAGAGAGAGAGAGAGACCGAGAAGAGAGAGAGAAAGAACAAGAAAGACACACAGTGAGAGAGAAAGAGAAAGTGATCAGGAACAGGGACAGGTGGGTGGAGCTAAAAAAGCCTAAACAACTGATTGGTTAAATCAGATTTCTTTTCTGGAGTGTTTGATTTTATTCCTTTTGTTATTATTTAATGATGATAACAAACGATTCAGATCCATTTCATCAATCAATCCTTAGAACATCTGAACAAAGCGACACGAGAAGATTATGTCTGGATCTGTCTGTCTGTCTGTCTCTCTGTCTTTCTGTCTGTCTGTCTGTCTGTCTGTCAGGTACCACAGATACATCCCCTCCTCTCATTTTCTTTATTTATTTATTTTTTGCCTGTCTCGCTCTCTCCTCTTCACCCTCTCATTCCTCTTCTTCTTCTCCCTCTTTCTCCATCTTTTTTTCTCTTTCTCTCATTTTCTCTTTTTCACTTTTCCTCGTTTTCTCTCCCTCATTCTGATTTTCTCTCCTTCTCCTTCTGTCTCTTCACCGCTCTTTTTTGTCTTTGTCGCTTTCTTTCTCTCTCTCTCCCTCTTCTTCTCTCTTTTCTCTCTGTCTCTCTCTTGGTCTCTTTCTCTCTTTCTCATTCTCTTTTAAGAAAGGAAAGCGGTGTTGGGAATGTTTTATTAACCTGCATGTGGCTATATTTAGATTCCTATTAGATTTCCTATTAAGTGGAGGGCCTGGTTTCCATGCACACACACACACACACACACTTTTATCAAAATCTGCCCCATACCACCCCCCTTTATACCTCTATCTATATATCATAAACTGTGCGGCATTCTCCCAATCATAGCAACACACACACATACAAACACACACTTAACTAACTTAACTTAAATGAAACTTAACTACAGGAGAAATCCATTTACATCTCGAAAGCGAGAAAGAGAAGTTAACATGCATAAGTGTGTGTGTGTGTGTGTGTGTGTGTGTGTGTGTGTGTGTGTTTTGCATGCAAGAGAGGAAGCAGGAACTTGTTAGTGGAATAGGAAGAAATCCAGTTTAGTGACTGATCTTCATCAGAGCACAACTTTTTCTGATACCTCGTCATCACCCTGTCTGTGTGTTTGCACAGGTGTGTGTGTGTGTGTGTGTGTGTGTGCGTTTGTGTGTGTATCTGTGTTGGATGGTGACAAACGAGCATTTCAAAAGATTTATAGCACAGATATAAAACATTAAAAGAGATATAGAAATAGGGACCCTGATAAAATGTGTGCATGTGTGTTGAATTTAACTGATTCATTTGATTCACTTGATTCATTTGATTCACTTTCACTTCAACACAAAGTCAATGTGTGGTGTCTTTATATGTAAACTGTTTGGGGTGCCATTATTTTAACTACACAACACCTTTATAGATGTTTAAGGTTCATTGGTGGTGCCAATATTTTTTAACCAACATTTTTTTTAACCCTGACAAAAAAGGACGTTTCTTATTTCATATTAATTTTAACACATTTCCAAGGTGCCAATACTTATGAACTAAATATTTGGTGAGAACCCCTGTTTAGGTGACACCCCGCTGTAAATTTCCTGTTGCTATGGAAACAACGTTTCATCATCTCTATCTGTCTTTATTCTTGTTTCTCTGTCTATCTGTCTGTCTTAATGTGATTCCCTGTCTTTACCTGTCTGTCTTTGTGTTCTTCCATTTTTACCTGTCTTGCTTTCTGTGTGTTTCTCCATCTCTACCTGTCTGTCTCTCTTTGTGTTTCTCTGTCTCCACCCATCGGTCTTCATTCCTGTATCTCTGTCTCTAGCCGTCTGTTTTATTTGTGTTTCTCTCTCTCTACCTATCTGTTTTTCTGTCTCTTCCTGTCTGTCTTTCTGTGTTTCAGTCTCTACCTGTATGTCTTTCTATGTGTTTGTCCTTACCTGTCTGTCTTTCTGTGTTTTTCTGTCTCTACCTGTCTGTTTTTTATGTTTTTCTGTCTCTACCTGTCTGTCTTTCTGTTTTATCCGTCTCTACCTGTCTGTCTTTCTATTTGTTTCTCTGTCTCTACCTGTCTGTCTTTCTGTGTTTTTCTGTCTTCACCTGTCTGTCTTTGTGGTTTTCTGCCTCTTAATGTGTTTCTCTCTCTCTACCTGTCTGTCTCTCTGTGTTTTCTGTCTCTTAATGTGTATCTGTCCCTACCTGTCTGTCTGTCTTTACCTGTCTTTCTTTCTGTGTGTTGCTGTCTCCATGTAAAGTTGTTTCTTTTTCTCCATCCACTCCTGTTATTGTAAACCAGGGGTGGGGCGGGTGATGTGAGTTGGGGGAGGGGTGTTTATCTTGAGTAGGAGGAAAGCAGGAGGGGTGAAACTGGGTCACACATGTGGACACACACACACACACACACACACATTGCAAGATGTGCAAGATGGGTGAGAAATACAAAGTGCTAACGGAATTATGACTTGATAGATGGAAGGCTTCTAGCTCGCTTCTTTTTTTCTTTGTGTGTGTGTGTGTGTGTGTGTGTGTGTGTGTGTGTGTGTGTGTGTGTTTCAATACAACAGCAGTGCTCTCCACAGTTTCAAGGACAAACAGTGTTCAAAAGAGTAAAATAAAAAAGGGGATTACACAGACACAAACCAATACACACACACACACACACACACACACACACACACACACACACACACTAACACTGTATTGACTGCACTGCCACTACATTAGCAAGCCTCTGCTTTCCCCTCCTGCCTGCAGGGTGTGTGTAAGTGTGAGAGAGACAGCAGGGGAGAGAGAGAGAGAGAGAGAGAGAGACACACACACACACACACAGAGCCGATGTAGTACGTGACTGTGCTGATGAAGAGCCACTGCTGGCACACTGACCCACTAACACTGCAGCTCCACACTGCCAGACACACTAGTGCACACACACACAAACACACACAGATCACAGGTGCAGTTTGCTACAACATACGCACACACACACACACACACACACACATTCATGATTGGTGTAAATATATGCCTCTATTTCACTTCAGTGACAGCTACCAACAAAAGCATCGTCTAGTGAACCTGAAGATGAACTTTAGCCACAGTTACTTTATTGTCGTTTTTGAATCTACTTTTGTCCTCATAAAATCACACACACATTCACACACACACACACACACACACACACACACACACACACACCATGACATGTTCTGAAATAGTCTTCGCTAGTGTATAAGAGTACCTTAAAATAGTGTGCAATTGTAGATGTTTGCAAACACAATTGAGAACGAAACGCATTTAACGAACATCTTAGCTTAAGTCTTCCTAAAAAAAAACAATAAAATGGGGGTTACAGCATGGTGGCTTAGTTGTTAGCACTGTTGCCTAACAGCAAGAAGGCCCAGGTTCGATTCCCAGGTCTTTCAGTGTGGAGTTTGCATGTTCTCCCGTGGGTTTACTCCGGGTTCTCCGGTTTCCTCCGACAGTCCAAAAACATAGGTTAGGTTGATTGGTGATTCTAAATTGCCCATTGGATTAAGTGTGAGTGTGTGGCCCTGTGATGAACAGGCGACCTGTCCAGCCCTTTCAGAGACAGCTCCAGCCGGGATACTCTCCAGCAGATCCCTGTGAACCCGAATTAGAGAATACAGGGGTATAGAACATAAATGAATGAATTATTAAAATGACAAAACTATTCCAGGACCTTAACATGCTTCTTCTTGAGTCACTGGTTGTGTGTTTTAGGTCATGCTGTAATACTAATCCACGACCCATTTCAATGCCCTGGCTGAGAAAAGGAAGTTCTCACCCAGGATTTAATAGTACATGGCCCTGTCCATCATCCATGAACTTGTCCAAGGTTGCAGCAAAACACCCCCAAATCATAACATTTTCACCTCCATGGTTGACAGTGTGGATGGTGTTCTTGGGGTCATGGGCAACATTCCCCCTCCTCCAAACACAGCGACTTAAGTTGACGTCAATACGCTCGATTTTTGATCTTTTCTGACCACAACATGTTCACCTGGTTCTCCTTCAAATCATTCAGATGTGCTTTCTTGAGCAGCGGGACCTTGCAGACACTGGTCCTTCTAGTCGTAGTGTGTTACCAACTGTTGACTATGGTCCCAGCTGCAATGAGATCATTGACAAGATCCTCCCGTCTTGTTCTCCTCACTGTTCTCATGATCATTAAAAAACTCCACCAGGTGAGAGATCTTGCGTGAGGAAGATTAACAGTCTGTTTCTTCCATTTGTGAATTATCATCAACTGTCTCACCAAGCTGCTTGGCGATGGTCTTGTAGCCCATTCTAGTGTCGTGTAAGTCTAAAATCTTGTCCCTGACATCCTTGGACAGCTCTTTGGACTTGGCCATTATGGTTTTCTTGTCAGTGGGCAACGGACAGAATCAGCAGGGCATTATATCAGTTCCCTTCCTTATTGTAGTTAATCCTAAAAATGTGAAATAAAGGATATTTAATTTCTTTGACAACATCAACAGCTGTAAACATGTGCTTCTCATTCTATCCATCGTTTTTTCTTGGGATGAGATTTTTATTTTAATAAATAAGGCCGTTTGTTTGCCTTTCGGCTTGGGCGTTTTGAGCGGAAACCGAGACCTCCGAGTGGCTTAAACATTCCTCACATACCACAGCAGCTGCTGGAGAGGGGCAGTGTTTCACAGCTGGACAGGGGAGGGAAGGAGAGGGGAGGGGAAGTGGTTAGGGTCCTTTCTGAATGTGAGGCATTCAAACGTTTGCTGTTCCAGCCTGATGAATGTTCTGACATCCTTGAGATCAGCAGAAAAGCCTTTAAGTGTGTAATAACAATAGAATTGAATTGAGTTTGTGATGGGATGTGAAATCAACTATTACAACTTTATTCTCGACGTGTTTCGAGTTACATTCACGGGATTTGACAGGCGACTAAAACATTTTTTTTATACAAGATAATATATTACTTATACGATATATACGAGCAAGGCTTTACCCTTGGTGGTTAGGGGACTTGCTCAAGGAACCAGAAATGGAAATTAAACCCCGATCTACCAATTAACTGTTATTTTACATAAAACAACGTGTGCAAACTAATAACAGAAGCAGAATTCAACATAATTTCATTTATCGATCATTAACTTGTACTTTAAGATTACTTTTGTTTAAAAGCTAGCTAGGGTTAGTTTTATTGATTTAGTGTTTCACAATTGTTTGATCAAATTTCCTTGTTACTAGTTTACAGCTAAGTTTTAAGTATAAAAGACTAAGTACTTAGTTGATTGGTTAGCTTTATCTGTTTAGTGTTTTCCCACAATCCTTCTGTGACTCATATCATTTGGAATTCTTATTTTTGGTCCGCATCAAGCGAAAAATTTGTACTTTTACAAGATTTTTACCAACTTACACCAATTTATTCTAATTGACTTGAGGAAAGAATAATGTGACTCGACGCTATCTTTGGCTCTCTGTACTCATTGAGCCTGAAGTGGAGGTTATGCCTCTTTTATCTTATTAGAACTGTAATCTGCGACGGACCTGTGGGTCGGCAGCTTGTCTCGACATGTTGTGGATTTTTCTTTTCATTTCTTTTTAAATACGAAACAATCGACGCACACAGGATCAGGAAGCAGCGCTACGTTTCACTCTTCTTTTTTAACCTGTCTTTTGTGAAAGCTTGGTACCAGCTGGCTCGATTCCAACAATGTTTAAGTCGACCGGCCGGATCTCATCCTTTTTGTTGTTGGAACTTTATTATAGCCCCACATTACCACACAGGGGAATTCCTTTCTTTGCATATTGTAATTTGGAAAGATGGAGGCTCTTGCTCAAGAACCCAACTTGGCAGAACTGAGTTAATTTGTATGTTAATAAATAGTGTTCTAAAGGTGGTCCCTCCTGAAGCATGTTTCAACTTTAAATGAAGTTTCTTAATATTCCAGGTAGACGTGATTTGAGTTTGAAACTGCATAAGTGATTACGGTGTTGGACTGCTGATTATGAGAAGATCATGGGTTCAATTTTCAACACCTCCAAACTTCCACTGCTGGGCAAGGCCTTTAACTGTCAACGGCTCAACGGTTGGGTGGGTCTGCTAAATGACAAAAATGTAAATGCAATTTGTAGCCATTTCATTCGTTCATTCATTCATCTTCTACACCCGCTTTTTCCCTAATTCGGGGTCACAGGATCTGCTGGAGTCTATCCCAGCCATCTCTGAAAGGGCGAAAGGCAGGAGTGGGACTCCCTGGACAGGTCACCAGTCCATCACAGGGAATCACACAAATTCACACTCTTTCCTATGAGCAATTTCGAATAACCAATCAATCTAACATACATGTTTTTGGACTGTAAGAGGAAACTGGAGAACCCAGAGAAAACCCACACAAGCACAGGGAGGTCATGCAAACACAGAGAACCACACAGAAAAACCCCTGCCTGGGAATCGAACCCCAAACTCTTGCTGTGAGGCAACAGTGCTAACCACTAAGCCACCATGCTGCCCTGTAGAAATTTCAGTCCAAAAAAAAAATTTGTAATATATTTTTCTGTCTGTAGAACACTTTAAAAAAGACTTGAAAACCCCCAAACCCATAAAACAAAAACTCAAATCATCCAAAAACGCGTTTTCTGTAGATCAGAAAACCCAAGGAAACCCAACAACTAGCACGTACTGTAGGTTACAGCCCGGGTGAGGGGCAACCTCTTGCTGTTCGCCACGCCCAAGTGGGCGGGGCTCCGCGCGATATTTGAGCTTTAGAAATACACTCGTCGAATCTCGGGCAGCTTCAGATCGTCTGGTGGAGACGCAGAGGATCAGCTACCACTTTTACTCTTCACACTTTATTTAAAGGGAACAAAAGCAGCAGAGGACTTTCGGCTCTCGCCATTTTTAACTTTTGAGAATAAAACAAATTTACTTTCGTGGGTTTTTGTTTTCTTCGTCTGGTTTGGTTATTATTTGGGTTTTGGACTGAAGATGGGAGCTCAATTGTCTAAGGGTGGAGCAGCCGAACCTGAGAGCGCAGCTGCGAAAACCAACGGCCAGGTAAAAGATGTGTCCATGTGGGGCAACTTCACATCCCGTCTCTCACCTTTAACACCTGTATCGATCATTTTCTTTTAAAATGTCACTTTTTTTGTTCATCTTTGTTTGTGTGTGTGTTTTATGTGATATTTAATAGCGAGTTCTATTTATCCGTGTATTGTGCGTAAATTGGTTTTAACCCGTTCACGTCCATTTACGTGCGTTTTCTTTTTGTTGTTTTTTTTCATTCACCCTGCTTCACGCTGGAGTGTGAAATGCCACCATAGTCTGGTGGTTCAGTTCAACAGCCTGGGTACCCTTTGTTGGCAAGGAGACAAGATTTAAAAAAATGTCTATATTTATAGCTTAAATGAAGCTTTTTTGAGTTCATGAAACGGTTAATGATGATTAAATTCGCTTTAAGTTGAGTCTATTGTGCCCCTGGTGCTGATTTGGGAACAAAAGAGCGCAAAGGATGCAAATGAGGGGCTTTTTTTACGCTGCGCTGTGAGTCGCGAACAAAAGCGCACGCCGGTCTGAGTGATGACTGAAAAAATGGAGCAAAACACGCACAAATACACAATCTCTCATCCTGGACCGGTTCGCGTTTCGCATTAATTTAATTCGCGTTTCGTAGTAAAGCTCGCGGCGTCCGTCGGTTGGTTGATGGTGGTTTTGGTTTGGGTTCAATCCCAATCAGTGGGTGTTGAGTGCGCAGCGCTGCATGGGGTGCAGGGCGCCATCAATTGATACCCCGAGCAGTGCACGGATGCGGGGAGCCATTTTGGGGTGAGAGGGTTCATCTCGACACAATGGCTCAATGTTTTATTTATACATTAAATATAAGGGGTTTTTTTTCAACAAAATAATTTCCTTATATATCAACTGAACCCCAGCTCCAGAAGCTGTATTTTAAACTCAGCTTTACTAACACTAACCTTTTTATCCGGTAAATTATATTGATTTTAAGATAATCACGATATTTAATTAGCCAATTATTTAACATCGTTTATTTTTACCGCTTTAACGCTCCAACTCTTCCCTGCTCCCTCTTTACGTGCACTACATAGTGTATAAAACAATAGATTCTCCGTCCTACGTGCTTCATTAATTCAGCCGTTTAGGACGCGCCCCCGTTGTTTTGTCACGTTCACCGCGTTCAGCTCTGAACGATCATTTTTGGTGCAACAGCGGCGCCTAGTGTTAGAGAAAAGTTCTACGCTTTTAGTTAATAAACAACAAAAAAACCCTGCAAAACAGCGCCGCCGCTGGCCATGAGTTTATATACACAAGCAGCAGTGTATCAAAATGGCATTTATAGCCAAGTACAGTGAATTTACCTGTACAAGGAATTTGTCTTGGTGCTCAAAAAAGAAAATAGAGTTCAAATAAAATTTAAAGAAATATACAAATTGAGATGTTTAGAAAAATAAGAACATAATCTGTGCTATATATGGGTTTGTGTCGAGTCACTCAAAGAGAGAGAGGGGGGAAGGGAGAGAGAGCACGTCCAGGCAACAAGCTGATAATTTTACACACTAACCCAATCCTCGTCATTATCTTATAAACTTTGATGGGAAGTCAGAACGTTTTGGGAAGGTGGTAACGCAGTGGATAAGGTGTTGGACCGCTAATTAGAAAACCCCGCCACTGTTGGGCCCATGAGCAAGGCCCTAAAGCCCCACTTGCCCAGTTGTATAAAAAAGATAAGTCACTCTGTGTGAGGGAGTCTGCCAAATGCTGTAAATTTAAATGTATATGATGCTGCAATTATATGTCAGTGCAGTTTTATTTATATAATGTGCATTGGTTTTAGTTTCTATTTGATATGTTTATAAATGAAACTTGTTCTTTTTTTCAGTATTTAATTACTGTTTGGGGATTTATATGGTGTCGAAGTTGTTTAAACTTATCCATCGGTTTACATAAGTCATAATTAATCTTACACATGACTCTGCAGCAGCCTGTTGACATCTGTGCTGTACGGGACTGAAGAGCACTGTGCGGTTTGAAATATATTGATTAGTATCTAAAAAATCTTCTGTTCATTTTCTCCCAGGAGAACGGCCATGTCAAAACCAACGGTGACGTGTCCGCCAAACCAGAGGGTGAGGCAGCGGTGGCTGATGGCAACGGAACCGCGGAGACTGTGAAAGACACTGCAGAGGCCGGAGACGCCATCGAGGCTGCAGATGGTGAAGAAACCACTGCCAAGGCAGCAGAGGGTGAAGCGCCTAAAGAGGTCAAGAAGAAAAAGAGGTTCTCCTTCAAAAACTCTTTCAAGTTCAAGGGCATTTCGTTGAAGAAAAACAAGAAGAGCGTGGATGAGCCGGCGCAGGAAGTGGAAGCAGCAGCGGCGCCAGAAGAGAATGGCCACGCCCCTAAGGAAACCAAAGAGGAGGAACCTGCTGCTGAGACCAACGAGGCACCTGCTGAGGCAGAAGCAGAGGCAGCACCTGCTCCAGAGCCTGTAGAGGAGGAGGAGCCCAAAGCAGAAGAGCCCGTCCCCGTAGTGGAAGCCACACCCACAGAGGAGAGTGCCAATTCCGAGGAAGCACCTGCTTCCGCACCTGCCGAGGCAGAGGCCACGCCCGAGGCTGCGCCTGCTGAGCCCACACCCGCTGAACCCACACCAGCCGAATCCACACCAGCCTCGGAGTAACCCGCTGCGACCGGACTGATTTTCTCCTTGTTTTTTCCCCCTTTTTAATTTTTTTTTTTCAGTTATTTTTTGTTTCCATTTTTTAAAGATTGAAATATATAAAATATATATATGAGACTTGAGCCACACCATTGAAGTTTCATTAAGGTTCCAGCAGCATCACTACAGAGAAAAACAAAGCAACAAAAAGAAAGATAAGCAAAATCGGCATGGTTTCTCTTTCATTCGCTCCTCTTCTGCACGCAGACGTACGGATGGATGGGGGACTAATGAGGAGGAACGAATTCTCCAAACGGATCGGAATATTTTCCAGTCAATGAAAAGTGTATAGTATCTCACGGTCTCATAGCCCACATGTTTTCCCGTCTTGGATGCCCAGTGGCAGGCGAGCAAAATCGACGAATCGTCATTGGCGGTTAAATGACAATGTGAAGCCTCTTGAAGTAGTGTGTGTGTGTGTGTGTGTCTGTTTGTAGAAGATTTTCATTCCTTTGTTTGTCTTTAACCCCCTGAGAAAACACATGCGAGTATTTAGAGACTTCAGAGGGGGTAGGGGGCGGTTTAGGTTTAGCATGTCGGCTCTAGCGGAGTTTGACAGAAGGGGGCAACAAAACCACTGCTTTTATTGGCTTCTTTTTGTTCACCTGTATATAATTTTTGTCTTATGTTTTTTTTTGTGTGTTTTTTTTTGCTAACATTTTTGAACGTTAATGTTTTATTGTAAGATCAAGGGCAAATAAATGTCGGATCACTTCTTTCAGTTTTGCAGTTTTCTCTTTCATTAAATAGTTCCTTATTTATTCTTCAGGGGGTTTTTTTCCTGCAACTTAGTGTTATTAATGTCAGTACGGATAATGACATCATCATAAGTTGTTTTTTTATTATAAAAGAAAAACATTTGTAGAGCAAATAAACAGCTAGTAGAAATGAAATTAAAGGCGTGTGCAAAAGAACATTAATAACATTACAAGACAATAACGAGCATTAATTAATAATATATACAGAGCCAACTGAAAGACTGCTTAGGGGCTCCTGTGGCCACCAGGGGGCGTGCAAAAGTACTTTAAATGACAGATCATAATTGTCAATGGGCAATGATAATTATACAAAAATGCAATATTAAGTGTAGGTAAAATCATAAGTTGAAAAGCATTGGTAGTTTGTCCGCAACACAACTAATAAATAATCAAGGATTGAAGAATTATTAGTGGCACCGAGGGGCCCTTAATAAAGGCCCTATAATGGCTTGGGCCGGCTCTGAATAATACTATTAAGTATATTAAAGAAGTTGAAACATCTAAAGGAAAAAAAGTAAGAGCTGTAAAATGAACAGTAAATTAAAATAAATCATCAGTGAAATGTTTAATCTATATAATAAATGTAACGGAATGCCGGTTAGATTTCCTGCTGCTTTGGCGAGGGCCTCTAAAGGTAAGTGTTCCATCTCTTTAGAATCCCATTCTGGCAGAAATAAACACAAAATCAAGCAAACAGTGTAATTCCGGGTTTTTTTTGACAAAATTTATGACAAAAATGACCCAAAACAAGTACTGCCCAATTACAAATGACTTCCTTTAGAAAGATCTTCAGCTTTGATCTCTTAACTATCCAAGGAACCCCGGAAGAACCTGGGTTTCTAATCAATTCTTACAGCATTGCCAGAAAACAAAGCTTGCTTTAAGAGCAGTGCTTTAACCAGTGGGCAGACGTCCTTATCCAGAGCAACTTACAGGTTTTTCTTTGATACAACTGGGCAAATAGGAGTTAGGGGCCTTGCTCAGGGGCCCACAGTGGCTGGGAATCCAACCTCGATTTTTCAATAAGCAGTCCAACACCTTAACCCATGATGACATCTGCCAAATGTCGTAAATGTAAGTTACAGTTTTGTGTGTTTAATAACAGCTACTGTTGCGATGCGGCTTTACAGAAAATCCAGTCGAAGATTTATTGACAAATCAAAGTTACCAGATTGAGTTGAAGTGTAAAACCTGCACATATTTACACACATGTTGGCATGATGTTAGAATGAACTTACAGCTTGCTGAATAATTTTGCTTAACAACTACAACTTAATTAAAAAGAAGCCAACTTAAAATCTGATTGGACAGGACACCCTGAACCTTATTGGTTAAACTGCATCATTGACACGTCAACACGTACATATTTTACATAATATACACGTTTTACTGTTAACATTTTACTGTATATTTCCATTTAATTCTTAAGTGCTCTTTATCTATCTATCTATCTATCTATCTATCTATCTATCTATCTATCTATCTATCTATCTATCTATCTATCTATCTATCTATCTATCAATCTATCTATCAATCTATCTATCTATCAATATAGCTAGCTATATTTCTTTATTAAGAGTTTTAGGTTGGCAAAAGTAACTCAGCATCACACCACTGAATCCCTAATACCCACCCAGTTGCACCTCTGAATTGATCTATTTGGGGAAATTACAGTTAGATCGCATTTAGAGTCGAGTCCAAAAGTATTGGCACCCTTTATCTGCAATTGTTTATTTAGGGACTCCTTATGTCAACTTAAAAATAAAAAATAAATAAATAAATAAATAAGGAAACTGCAGAGAGAAACGGAAATGACTCCAAATTAGTTTATAATTTGAAGACACTTAGTTATTAATTTAAAAATGTATTTATTCTAAGAAAAGGATTTTTTTACATTAGATGATTGCATTTAAATGGTGTTGCTTCAAAATATTAGCTATGTTCCTCTGTCTAGATAAAGATTTAGACATATTTAAACTCAAGTTAATTATAAAAGTATATATATATACTTAAAGGATATAATATATAAAATATAATATAAAAGTATATAATATTTAAAGGATTATAATTATATATGGGGGGGTTTTTAAGAAAAGAAAAACAATAAATGATAACATTTTTCCAATCTGCTGGCTTTATATTTGGACCGGGTTTTTTCTGTTTATTTCTCTTATTATGCTGAAAATGACTTCCTGGCTGTCAAATCAGATAACTGTGCGTATGCTCTGTATTAGCCAATCACAGTGCAGTGGGCGGGGTTTCTTCGTGTTAAAAGTGGTGAAAAGGAGAACGGCAGAATAACCAGGGACTGCGTCAGGAACTTTGTGTATGGCTAGTAAGTAATTATATGTTGTTCAGCAGTATTATATAACAGGCAGCACTGAACACAGGCCATTTTAATGGTGTAATACCTTGTGTTACTCTTCAGTAGGAGTGTGTGTGTGTGTGTGTGTGTGTGTGTGTGTGTGTGTGTGTGTGTGTGTGTGTGTGTGTGTGTGTGTGTTTGTAAATGCAGGTCAGAATCAGAACCAGTAATAGCAGGCGGGCTCTACCGTTTTAAATTTAAGATGTATGATGCTTGGGGTCGGTCAATAGGGGGCGTTAGGACGCCAAATCTTAGTTACTTACTTAGTTACATACTATATAGAATGTAAGTATGTGAAATTAAGTATGCGAGGCAGAAAATATGTCCGACTATTTTGACGAAAATACACTAAAGCCCAAAAAGGGGAGTTGTTAAAAGATGTGATTGGATCTGATTGGAATGTCAATTAAGAAAAGAACCGCAAAGACCACAGTGTCATCAACTGAAGCAGAAAAAAGAATAGGCGGTTAAAGTTAAGTTATATACGTTTTTCCAGTGTTAAACATATTATCATGTAATTGAATGTAATTACGATGTTAGTCATGCATTTTATCAGTATAAGCATTAGCATTATGGCCTGCATCTCTGAAAATATTATCAGTTGACATAATTAATATATTAATTGCTTAATTACTAAGAATAAACGCACATTGAACTCAAGTTCACTGATTCATGCTACATTTATTGCTTTTGTGAATAGTTAATTTTAATAGGAATATTTTGAAGATTTTATCTAGCTGTACTGTTTTACTAGTCCTGCATTACTAAAAGATTAATTTTAGTAATTAGTTTGTTTGCGTATCCCCCATTTAATAAACAACTTATTGATACTGTGCATCACCTATAATATGTATAATACTGTAACTTTTCTTTCCCAGAAACAATAAAAACCGTGGTTGGGGTAACTGCAGGGGTGACTGCTGGAGCAGGTCAGAACACAGACATTTGTATAAATGATTCTTTCCTAGTTTGTCTACAGCACCAACTGGATGCTTTTATGCTGCCTTGTGCCGAACAATTATTCACAATCATCTCCTAATCTTGGAAGTATATATCGTTATTAATTCGCGTTTCAGAGCCATGAAGTCTAGTCGTAAATGCATAATCATAAAAACTTCCTGTCTTTGTTGCTGATGCTCGACAGTTGGCTGAAATTCTAATTTCTAAACTTTTAATCTAACAGCCATTTAAGATAGCACACAAATGTTATCGCACAACATAAACCTGATTTAATCAGCCTTTTTAAAATTAACCTGCAAATAACAAATTATATAAAGTTTTGAATAACTGTGTAATTCTCAAATCTGTTCATCTGAGTGAAAATATTCGACAGTAATACGTTTTAAAAATTGTGAATGCTGATTGTGACCGTTTTTCTCCAGTAGGTGTCATTACAAACAATGTAAAATTAGTTTCTTCTGCGTGTGAGCGCATGTGTGTGTGCGTATATAATAAATTTTTTTGACCTAAATTTTGGACAAAAAAATAATGAACCCTGTGAATGGTTTTTTTTTTTCTGGTTTATGTTTTTTCCCTCTAGTGGGTACACTCGTATTAGTCCCTGCTGTACTCGGGTTGGCGGGCTTCACCGCTGGTGGCATCACATTTGGTTCCATCGCTGCCAGTATGATGTCATCAGCTGCCGTTGCTAACGGAGGAGGAATAGCAGCAGGCAGCCTAGTGGCTGTTCTTCAGTCAGCGGGTTAGTCCAACAATCGATGAATCAAGACTTAATCATACAAGCAGTTAATCACAAAATTAATCACCCATGTCCCGAAACTACACTAATCGAACTGTTCAGGCAACCATTCAATAATGAACAAATACATCAATTCATGCAAGCGATCATTAAACGTCTCGTTTGATTAATTAATTTTAGTTAACGCCTAACAATAAACAGCCAGCAATCCACCAATGTGGGCTTTAACCAGTCAGTCGACTAATCATCTATTCAACATGCATCCAGTGCAACAATCTGTGGAACAGCCAGCCAAAGATTTAATTCAAACACCTTCTAGTAAGTATTAAACCATCAGTCAATAAATCCAACTAAAAAATCAGTCAATATATCCGACAATAAAAAAAATATCAGTCAATACAGTAAATCTAAACTCAGTCAATAAATCCAACAATAAACCGAAACTCAGTCAATAAATCCAACAATAAACCGAAACTCAGTCAATAAATCCAACAATAAACCGAAACTCAGTCAATAAATCCAACAATAAAATGAATCAGTCAAGAAATCCAAAACTCAGTCCATAAATCCAAAACTCAGTCAATAAATCCAACAATAAACCGAAACTTAGTCAATAAATCCAACAATACATCAAAAATCAGTCCATACATCCAACAACAGTTAACATTTAGTCAATAAATCCTACAATAAACTAACATTCATTTAACAGATCTAACAATGAACCAATTATCATATACCTGTTAGTTATAATCTAGCCTTAAAATCCAAATTTGAAATATGTTCAATAAATCTAAAAAAAAATGTTTAGTTACATTAAGTGTCTATAGATCAAGTTATAAATTTGGCCATACAGTTCATTAGTAGCAGAACCTCATTCACCACCCATGTGTGTCTGATTTCTGTCCCTCAAGGAGCCGCTGGCTTTACGACTGCCACAACTGCCTGTGTGGCGTCTACATGTGGGGTCATTGGTGGCGTGCTGGGGTGGTTTTCTGGCGAAAGAGGCAAGAGTCATTAACCAGATTAGCACATTAACCAGAGAGCATTGAGCTGTCCGTCATCAAGAGCGGACATTCGTCAGCAACTGAAGGTGAAGATGATAAAGAAGCTTTCGTCCAATGGCGTCTCGTCTAATAAAATGCGAACGGTCTAATGATGCTTTTGCATGAGTGTTTACAAAATAAATGTTTAGTATAAAGAAGACCCAAAATTTGTGTTTTGTACCCTTTGAAATTGTCCAGATTTCTGAAGAAGTAGATGAGCGAAAGGTTTGACAGACGTAGATGTGTTCTGAAGAATCGAACAATTTTAGAAATAAATGCAAGTTAATTACTTTTTAAATGATCTTTGTTTGATTTTGTTGACATAGCTACTCCCGAGTGTCTATTATTGTGCCTCCAAAGGCGTGGTGTCCCTAACATCTTAAGGGGCGTTAACGTGTCTCACAATAAGTCATCAAGCTCATGAAGTTGCTCCAGATCCTGTTTGCATATTGCATATCCTACAGGGGCGTGGTGTCCCTAACATCATACCGAGCGTTAACAATAAGTCTTTACAATAAGTCATCAGGATGACGGATTATTATGTTTTGTGACAGTATCTCTGTATTTTGCAATAGTCCACAGAGCATTCTTTTTGTGTGTGTGTGTAAAATGACGCCACTTGTTGACTCTCGGCTGTGTTTCTTTCCTGTGGATAAGCTCCACCCCTCAGATGTAAAAGAGGTATTTGTTTTCGTTTCCTGACAGTCTGTACAGGATGGACATGTGTGAGTAGCTTGACGTTATCTCAGATTGAATAAGTTTTGAGTTAGAAAGCAATAAAAAGTAATGAATTTCCAACCTTTGACTGTTTAACAGGTACAGTTGCAGCACTTGGAGCCGGAGCAGGTAGGTTAAGTGTGATCTGTTTTTGATAGATACTGATGGTACCGATGCTGTTTGACCTAAAATAGTCTCATTTCTTAGTGCTTCTTTTTGCTGGTTTGTGCCGGTAGATATTTCGTTTGTTTTTAAAATATTAGACATTATAAGAAAGTGAATAAGTTAGAAACCCATAATGAAAAGCAGCACAAATGAATCATCTACCAACACAAACCAGGCAAATATGGAGGGTGTGGGGTGGCTAAGTGACCAGAGAATGACCTTTAAATAAATATTTTTATATTTAAACCAGAGCAGCACGATTAGGCAACTTGACAGCTTGACAAATTTTGCCATGTTTTGCATTGGATGGGGAGAGCGGGGCAACTTCACACAGGTTGTGGTGTGTATGATGGGGGAGAGGGGCACCTTCACAGGTTGTGGTGTGTATGTTAATTCCTCTATTATGTAAGTCTCTATTCTGGGATTGTTTTGGGTTTTGAGTTGGTGGTGTTGTAGCAGCTCCAATGGTGATTTCTGCTTTGGGTTTCACCACTGGTGGGATTGCAGCAGGTTCCTTAGCGTCATGGATGATGTCTACAGCGGCGGTCGCCAATGGTGGAAGTGTAGCCGCAGGGGGTGTTGTTGCAGTCCTGCAGTCTGCCGGTAATCCAAGACACAATCAGAAATGCAAATCATAAATAAAAAGAGTTTTCTTTCATTTCTTGTTCTTGTTCTGTTTAGGGACTGCCGGACTTTCTGTTGCTGGTCAAGCTGTTGCTGCGGCTGCAGGAACGGCCGTGGCTGCTACCCTCAACTGGGCAAACTTGACTTGTGCCTAGATTCTTTAGATTTCTTTATTTGCATAAGGAATCTGGGTTATATTTATGTATTCCTATGCTGGCTATTAGAAATCCTTTCTTTGTTGAAGAGCCATAGCTTTTACTTACTTAATAGTGTATTAGGCTTACTGAGCATTTAATAAAGCTGCTGAACTTATACCATTAGAGTGTCTTTCATTTTTTGCCTTTTTGTTTGATAAACAAGAAAAATTCAACTTGAATTGATTAAAGATTAAGTCTTCTGTTATTAATAAATTCCTCACACCAAAACAGGAACAAAACCCACATAAAAAGCTGAACACGAATAAGGCCACATGGGAAACATTTATAATAATAATAATAATAATAAAAATAGTAATGATTACTATCACTTGTTTGTGCAACATTTTACTAATACTTTTTAAAATTAGGTTAATCCATTGTTTTTTTTTTATCCATCAGTTAGAAAACGGTTATTGGAAAAGTACGGCCCAACCTGTCGGTATCAGTAAAATCCAGTATTATCCAGCCTCTTATAATTATAACAATAATGATAATCATTATTATTATTATTCATCATTATACTTGCTCAGCCTGTTGAGTCTCATCAACATAAACGCTTAATGCTCTGACGTCCCACACGCGGGACATTTTAAACCACACAAAATGTAGTAAAAATAAAACACTGGCATTTTCAACAGACCAAAGTGTGCGTCCACAGCAGGATCAGTCCACCCACTATAAGACTGCAATTAAAGATCATCCAAGTGTGTCACAGTATGCAAATAACTGGCTCAGCTGCTGGCCAATGAGCTTCTGAAAACACCAGTATACACACACATCATTGAATATATCTAACCTTTGGAAGCAAATGATTTTAGAAACAAACCTTTCGAGTGTCCCCTTTCAAAGGAGACCAAACTCATGCATAAAACTCCAAATAATTCAAAAACAGCATCTAATTTAATTCCGATAACACTTATTAGGAGTTTATACCCAGATTATTTAATCTCATTGGGATCCTGGTTGGGGCAGCACACCGTGGTTTAGTGGTTAGCACATTTGCCTCGCAGCAAGAAGGTTTCGATTGCCGGACAGGGGCCTTTCTGTGTGGAGTTTGCATGTTCTCCCAGTGCTTGTGTGGGTTTACTCCAGGTTCTCTGGTTTCCTCCCACAGTCCAAAAACATGTATGTAATGTTAATTGGTGATTCTAAATTACCCATACAATTGTGTGTGTGGCCCTGTGATGGACTGGTGACCTGTCCAGGGGTGTACCCTTCCTGTCTTTTGCCCTTTTAGGGATGGGATCTACTGGGATAGGCTCCATTAATACACATAGGATCAAATATCAATAAAAAAAATAAATAAAACTGAAAATAAATAAAATAATAGAATGTCTTATCAAATGTATTAAATAAGAACAGACAAAATGTTTTTGTTCTAACTGTTTATAAACATATAAAATATTTATCTCATGAACTTCTGTAATATTCTAATATTCTCTTATATTTATTGGGTTGTTTGACTTTCTGCTGCGGGAGCGGAAATAAACGTGTAATAAAATCTCTATTTTCTTCCTTTTTTTTTTCTTCTTTTTTTTCCACTTATATGTCACACACTTGACTCTGATTCAGCTGGGACCTTTAGATAAGACTCTTAGTTTCATTTCTGACCCGAGCTGTAAGTTTCGTTTCTGTGGAAGAGCTCCACCTCTCAGCTGTCCTCTTTATGAGACCTGCTCACACTCAACAACCATCACAAACAAACATGGGCTTGGGTGAGTAGCCTGGTGTTTCCTCAGAATAAGAATTAGATGTTAGTTAAGAAGCTCTGGACTGTAAATTAATCATGTTTTAATCTTTGTCTTTACCAGCTACAGCTTTAGTTCTCGGTGCCGGAGCAGGTTGGTCCACAGTGTGATCTTGTCTGAGTTGTGATAGTAAGGATAAATACGGTCTATACCGTAGTGTTTATATTGTAAAGCGATGCATCAGATGTGCATTACTGTATCACCATACTGCTGTATTTGGACTGTATAGATTATTAAAATGTGTACTATATCATCTGAGGATTTTTTTTTCCTATGACGACAAGTAACAATGACGTGATTTGATATGGACATTGTTGTGGGTTTGAAGCTGGTGGTGTTGTAGCAGCTCCGCTGGTGATTTCTGCGTTGGGTTTCACCGCTGGTGGAATCGCAGCAAGTTCCGTCGCGTCCTGGATGATGTCTACCGCAGCGGTCGCCAATGGTGGAGGTGTAGCCACGGGGAGTGTTGTTGCCGTCATGCAGTCTGCCGGTAATCGTCAAAGAAAAACAGATGATAAATCTACATAAAAAATGAATTTTTTATCTTAAAAAAATCTTATATGATGTGCAGGGGTTGTTGGACTTACTGCCACCGGCCAGGCTGCGGCTGCGGCAACAGGAGCGGCTGTAACAGGAGCGGTCGGATCGGCGGTCTCCGCTTTACTCGTGCTCATTTAAATCATCTAATGCATCATATACATCACAAATCTAAATCCATTTCAGTGCAAAAAGCTTTAAATGAAGCGAAGTAATTTCTAATAAACCGGATTTTAGGTCTAACGTCTTCTTTTATTTAGTTTGTTTATTGAGTGAGAAACATCATTAAGTTCATCCTAAACTTGGATTGATTCCAAAGTTGTGCTTTATTTTTTATTAACCTGCTGTTTGTCCTTTTAACACCAATAAGCATACGGAATAACAAAAATAATTTAAATCATAAACAAATAATAAAATGTCTCAAAATTAAAATTGCAGAATAATAATAATGATTTATTAAGAAAGCTCATTTAAAGAGTTTTAACTTGATTTTAATTATTTAAAGTAAACTAAAATGTAAACCAGTTTAAACACTTGTAAACAAATGTATGCTAAGCTAAACTTCCAACTAAACTTTTAATCTTTTTTTACGTGAGCTAAGGAGGAGCAGAAGTTCCAGAAAATGAATATCTTGTATTTTGTGTAAACAATTATTAATATTTTCTGTTTGTTTTTGGTGTAAACTGTTGGAAAATCCAAACATACGCAGGTCCACGTGCAAAGAAAGCGTATTTCCGGTCATTTGCCTCCAGAGGGCAGCACCTTTACAGTGTGAAATGTTTTAATGTAAAAGTTGTGTGTAAAAGTTTACACACCAGTCGGGTTTCGAATAAAAAGAAAAAGTAAGTGGGAAAATAATATTTCTTGAATGACTAAACAAACACACTAAAAATAAAATAAAATAAAATAATTACAACTTAATCCAATGAACAGGCTTGGTTAAAAAAATTGAACAGGAAAGTGAATTAGGGGCGTGTACTTGATTATTGTAATATATTATCTATTATTATTATTATTATTATTAATGTTAATTGTATAACACAGTCTTCCGACACACATTTAAAACAATGCCACCTAATTACTTTGTATTGGTGTCAGCTGAACACCCTAAATGTGGTGCCTGTCGGTCACATGACACAACCACACCCATATTCAAACACTCCGTCTACAACATTTGTCTCTGGACTGGTGAAGAAAACAAATTAAAAAATGGAGGAAAATCCCCAACCCCAACATACAGTAAAGTAAAGGTCGGCGGGTGTGGAACAAGCATGCTAACCCCTAATTAAGAGGTGTATCAGTCGGGTAAATCCCCACTAAAGGCCCAGGTACCAAATGCACCGCCTGCCACTGTTACATTAGTATAAATACCTTTTGTTAGAAGGTTGTGAGTTCAGTTTCAAGCACCATCAAGCTGCTACCATTTCTTCTTGAGCAAAAAGCAATGAAATAAATAAAATTTGCTCTAAAAACAGAGGAAAAGTTTACCAAATGCAGGAAATGTTGAAGCAGACAGATGTTATGTGTCATACGATGTGATGTGGATAAAACATTCTGTACTCGGGGTGAATTAGTGTAACGACCGAAAGGATTCGTGAGTTTATGTGTTTGTGCAGGTCGTGTTTCAGGCTTTAAATGACAGACGCGTCACTAATTCGGCCTGACTTTTATAGCGCCTCTCACTGATTCTAAGAGATATTAAATAATTCGGAAATTCGAGGCCTAAGGAATAAACCAGGCGTGTGTTATTCTGTGTGGACGGATGGATTAAAGGATACAGTGATCTCTTTTAGTTATTCATGCTGTTAACTCAGAACACAAGGTGCTTCTTTCCCTGTTCAGACACCAGTAATGTGCATTAATAAGCCTGAGGGAAGGATTATTATTTTACAATCCTCTACACACACACACACACGCACACACACAAGCACACACACACTTAATTATTCAGGAAACACTTTCCACAATGACATGACAGCCCTTGTTAAAGCATTGACATGCATATTTGCCCGGTTTGCTATAAATTAAAGCTCCGCCAGGGTTTGCAGTCAGATGCAGACGTGTAAGTTTTAGGAAATTAGGAAATCACTTCATAACGTCGTGTGAACTTCGTTGCCTCGATATGAACTTTAAAAGACTTCAGGCTTCACGGTAAGAAGTCATTTTTTTTCTGTCTTTATTTTATTTGTAAAAAGATGATAATTAAAGGGACGGGGATGTGAGGTAATTCATTAAATACAACAGCAGCTTAGTGCTACTTAAAGTAGTTATAAACAGTCTGGTTTTGTTACAAGCCGTAGGTATAAGTTGATCATCCAAACTAGACTGGAAAAATTTCCTAAAGCTGCACAAGGTTTTCCTCATAAAACATCTGTCTGAATTGTGTGTTTGAATCTGCACTATTTATTGTATTGAATGTATTAAATTAATTACCACCTCCTGACCAATCAGACTGAAGAACTCAACAGCTCCAGGAATTAAATCTACATAAACACAATTGCTGCATTTGGGGCAGTGGTGGCTCAAATTATTAAGGTGCTATGTTGCTGATCTGGGGACCGGGATGACCTGGGTTTGAGCCCCACCACCAGCAAGCCAACCACTGTTGGGTCCTTGAGCAAGACCCTTAACCCTTCCTGCTCCAGGGGTGCTGTATCATAGCTGACCCTGCGCTCTGACCCCCAACTTACTAAGATAGAAGACGCAAAAAAAGAATTTCACTGCGCTGTAAAAAAAGTATATGTGACAAAATAACAGCATTTATTTATTCATTTATTTATTTGTAGTATGAATAAAAGTGGGACGTTCTCCATCCGCCATGTTGATACTGATCACATGACCTAGAAGGTCACAGCAGTGTGAATGTAAAGTGTAATGATAAACAAGTAAAATTTAAACACAATAAACAATGTCATCTCTCCCGTGGGATCATGGGATAGTAAAGTGTCCATCGTATGTGTCCTTCAAAATCCGGGTGGAACTAGTAGATTATCCGGGAATTTAACACACACTAACTTACACGTACTAACAATTGGGATATACCACACACTCCATTACACATACTATATAATATGAAAGGAAGCAGTTTTAGACACAGCCTACATTTAATTTTTAACACAATAGTTACGCAAAAAGAATTGTAACTAATCGTTTGTCATACACAACTGCACACATTCAATTTTATCTTTGCTTTATGTGTCCTGAATTTAACACTGATTTCTGTGTTTGTATGTGTGTGTGTTTCAGACTCTTTGCTGTGGCGTGTGTATGGTTGTGTCTCTTTCAGCCCGGTCACGTGTCTGTGGTGAATCTGCAGCATTTTATGGGCTGTGCCGTCAGAGAGTTCACCTTCATGGCCCAGAAGCCGGGATGTGGGAGAGTGCAGATCACTACAGACGCCTGCTGGGGGCGCTGTGAGACCTGGGAGGTGAGAACACACACACACACACACACACAAACACACACACAATACAAGACATAGCCTCATGGAGCCATTACAATGCAATCTCTCGCTCTGTTTTTCTCTATGTCTGTCTGTCTCTCTCTCTGTGTCTTTCTGTCTCTCTCCCTTTTTCTTTCACCCCCCCCCTTCACTCTTATGTTTGTCTCTACAGAAACCGATCCTGGATCCACCGTTTATCGAGTCCCATCAGCGAGTGTGTACCTACAACCAGACCCACTACGTAACGGTGCAGCTGCCCAACTGCTCAGCCGGTGTGGATCCGTACTACACCTACCCCGTAGCCCTGAAGTGTGAGTGTGCCGTGTGTGTGACCGCCTTCACAGAGTGTATTACCTCCATCTGAGAGAGACAGACAGACAACCCTGCCTGTTTTGAGCTTTTTAAAACTCAGCGTGATTAAAAATACTTCAGTTAGTCATGATGTTGGTGTGTAATGATGAAAGAGATGACAAGAGAAAAATGACAGGAATGACGTGCATGATGTGGTGAGTAATAATTAAAAAATAATAAAACAAATTTACTATTTCAGCAGATTTTCTTTCAATAGTTTCTTTATTTTTTTATTCTATTTTTTTTTTACATTTTTTCGGCCCTGAAATCAACCAAGAACTGCATAAAATTTAAATTATATCAACTGGGGATCTAAATGTATTTTGTTACATATACTTTTTTACAGCACAGTGAAATTCTATCCCATAGAACATATCCCATCTTAGTAAGTTGGGGGTCAGAGCGCAGGGTCAGCTATGATACAGCACCCCTGGAGCAGGAAGGGTTAAGGTTCTTGCTCAAGGACCCAACAGTGGTTGGCTTGCTGGTGGTGGGGCTCGAACCCAGGTGTTTCTGGTCTTCGGATCAACAGCTGGCAGTGGTGGGGCTTATCTGGAGACTCAGGTCTTCCTTAACCATTCGAGCCACTACTGCCCCAACTTCCATTAATAAATTTGTATATATGCCCCCCCAAAAAAATATCCTTACACCTCACTCTGGATTAGTGTTACATTATTTGGAGTGTTTTTTGTGTCCAATCTTTATAAACACACACAGACACACAAATGAAAGTTTTCTGTTTCTAGCAAATTAAATTAAAACTCTGTGTTTTCTTGCCTGATGCCCCTGATGTTGAGTGAGGCAATAAACGCTGTTACTGAGGACGAGGGGATTATTGCGCAACAGAAAGTCGCCGGTGTTTAATTCAGTTTAATTAAGTTCCTCTGTAAAGCACTGAAAGATGACGAGTGAACATAGAAACACAGCCAGCGCTTCCTCCCATCACACAAACAAAAAATGATAACTGATCAAATCACTCATGACACCGCTGTCTCCTTAGGCAAGCTCGAGTCTATTTTTTGAACACACACACACACACACACACACACAGACACACACATCCATAAAGTAAAACAAACGGGCCATGAAAAGTATCACTCATTTACTCAATTCTTACCTTTTTATTTACTCTCTCTCTTTCTTTGTCTCTCTGTCTTGCGCACACACACACACGCACACACAAACAACAATGTGGTTTTTTTTATTAAATTGTTTGGTCTAAATTGCAGAGAAAAAGAAGAATGAGAGTCTGTTCTTTTGCAGAAATAAAAGAAAGAAAGAAAGAGATAGAAGAGAAGAGAGAAAGAGAGACAGACAGAGAAAGAGAGAGAGAGACAGAAAGAGAGACAAAAAGAAAGAGTGAGACAGAGAAACAGAGATACAGAGAGGAGAGAGAGAGACAGACAGTCATAGACAGACGGAGTCAGTACCTGTCAAGTTGAATGAACGAGAAGACATGAAAATGAAGATAGAGGGGTGGAGAAAGGAGAGGATAGACAAAAAAAAGAAAAAAACAGAGGAAAAAACTTTGAGAGGAAAAAAGAAAGAGAACATGAAAGAGAGAGAGAGAGAGAGAGAGAGACTAACACACTCAGTCATACTGAACATTCTCCGTCACAATGAGGACAAAGAGCGAATCAGACAGGAGGAAAAGTCTCATCATCCCGACAGACTAAAATTACAGAGACACAGAGGACAGGAGTGTAAGACAGTCTGAATGACACCGACCGGTGGTGAACATGTGACACGGAATGACAAGAAGTTCACTACAGGTCAAATCACAGCTTCATATCAACACACTCACTGGAATCAGTTACTGTTTCTATAGCAACCACTTATTCGTATGAACTTTCTTCAAAAGCAGGTCTAATAATTATTATTGTGTGGTGAAGCTGATGGATGTCCGGAGTCTCCGGTGTCACCGATTCGGAACGAATCTGTACATTTATACAAAGTTTTTACTGTAGATTTTTTTTTGTCCTGTTGAGTTTATGAAAAGAGAAAAATGGCGCATCACGATATAGAAAGTGCTATAAATCAGACGAGAGCTGGAACTAACAGACAACCAATGACATTAACATGATATAAAAATAATATAAAAGCATATCGATTTTAATACAAATAGTAATAACAGCGGAACCTTGAATGGAATGGGTTCTGGAGGCCAGTGATTTGGGCGGAAGTTTGAATTGTGATCATGCAGATCATTCGTTCCACCCCTAGAATCATATTTTTGCATAACAATCCAAACATCTAGAAAAGACATGGAAATGAAGCACAATATTAGATAAATAGACTTCCATTGTCTTTTAAGTAAATTGGTCATGCCCTCTGGGTGGGAGTGGCATAATCTCTCTCCCCTGTCAATCACAGCAGTCACTGACCAATCATGTAATAAGGCATCTCTTTAAAAGATGTTTAAAGGTTCTTTTACTTAGATTAATAAACCTGAGTTATTAAACATAGCTTATAATTCGTTTGGTTCGGTTTTATTAAAATCCATCCATCTATTCATTCATCCATCCATCCATCTATCCATTTATCCATCCATCCATCCATTTATCCATCCATCCATATATCAATCCATCTATCCTTCCATCGTCGTTACCTGCTTATTCTTGGGGAGTCTTGGGGATCTGACTCTGGAGTCTATCCCAGCTGTCATTAGGTGAAAGGCAGGGGTCACCCTGAATAGGTCAGCAGTCACAGGGTCACATACAGACAAACAACCACACACACACACACACACACACACACTCTCTTTTAACGACCAATCAATCTAACATACATGTTTTTGGACCGTGGACGGAGGCTGTATTAAAAATCTTTCCACAATTAATACTTAGGGCAGCACAGTGACACGGATTAGCACTGTTGCCTCACATTAAGAAGGTTCCAGGTTCGTATCCCCTGCAGGGGTCTTTCTGGAGTTTAGATGTTCTTCGGTTTTCTCCTACAGTCCAAAAACATGTTGAGTTACAGTAACTTAAGTACATTTCTCAGAAAATACAACACTAAACTTTGCGGTGTAACACGTTAAAAGTCCCAGACCGGAATGAGAAATCGATTCAAAAGAAAGACCACAAATAGATCAAACCTCGTCCAGACTTTTAAACTCCACCGGAAGACAACAATAAATGGATTACATTTATATACGACGAGAAAATCGACACCATGCAAGTAAAAAATAAAATAGGTTTAAAACAATTTCCTGCTGCTGATGTGGGAGTTTATGCATGGAAAAGACTTCTCTTAATGGAGTAATTGATGTTCTTTACTGTCTCCCCGTCCAGTCGTCCACAGACAGAAAATGAGTCTTTCCAAGCCAAAGACGTTTTCGATGAGTAGCTAACTTGTTTCTAGCTAGTTATCTGAGAATCGACTTTGTGTCACACTGCTATACACACAACCGACAACTTTAAGGTCAATTGATATGTACCAACATTCTAACCCTAAACTCAAATGTTACTTAAAGCCCAAATTTCTTGTAATTTCTTGTACTAGAGATGATAACAGTGCAGGTGGTCATTTGGGAATCTGAAAAAAAGTCTTGGGCCAAAGTGGGAACTGATGATATTAGTGGGCGGAGCTTTTACCGCAGACTGCAGTTGGAACAATGACAGATAAACAAACAAGAAAAATTTAATCTGTCCGTAAAAGTGACCAGCGCTCTCCTCATCATCAGGACCACCAGGAAAAATCCAACAATAAGTAAAAGTAGCAGGAGAATAAAATTCTGTGTGATTGAGGAGTTTGTCGGCCGACAGCAAAAATTTACCACTTTTATAAACTGCAGAAATGATGCGTTAAAGCTTGTTAAATCAGAGTAAAAAGTTAAATAAAAACCTTCTGACCAATCAGAAGCAAACAACTATTTAAAGCAAATGACTAGAAAGTTTTTTTTATAATTATGCAATCACCTATTTAGCGCCAGCTTCACGTTTATGAGTTTAGTCCTATTTTTAAATCTTGCACCCCTTTTTTCTGTTAAATAAATAAATCAGCACATTTTTGGCTATTTTTTTTACAGTATAAAATAAATAAATCAAATGTATTGATTGGTTTTGCAGACAATTTTTAGAATCCTGATGATGACACAATCAACCTAAATCTGAGAGTAAATCGGTCTTGCCCTCTGGGTGCGAGTGATCTCTCTAATCTCTCTCCGCTGTTAATCACAGCGGTCACTGACCAATCCCAGACGTCTGTGAGTTTATGCATGTGTAATAAGCCATCTTAGGTGTATAAAGGTTCTTTTACTTAGATGGGTTAACTGGAAATATCCTTACCCAGAGTTGGAGCTCCAGTTTAAGTCTCAGGCTCCGTCCGAGGTCACATACTTCCATTCTATAGAGTATGCAAGGTGAGTGTGTGTAAAGTTCCTGGATGATCTATTACTTCCTTCCCGGATTCTGAAGTGCACATACGATGGAAACTTCACTATTCCAAGAAAATGGCGACGAGACGCTTTACAAAAGTTTAAAGTAACTTTAAATACTTCAGGATAAAAAGACTTTATTAACAGTCGGACAGCGTGTACCAATTCAACTGTAGTACAGAATGAAGTAGGATGCGATTTTAGATTTTGGAGTCTCGTTATTGACCTGTGCTTTCACAACAGCACCTTCATTTCAAACTAAACAGCGATGGCATCTGTACTTAACCCTGATCTAATATTCCTGAGGCATTTTCTTAACGTTTTATAAGAAAAGATTTTTTTTTTTTTAGGTGTATTGTGACACTTTTAATGAAAATTCTCCATATTCTGAATAAATATCATCCAGACAATCAGAGCGAATAAGCAAACAACATGCAGTCACCTGCATCATATACCAGCATTACTGTACAAGATCATACAAAAATTATTTACATTTTAGTTATTTTTTTGTCTTTGGCAAACCAGAACCCAGCTGTACATGCAGAGCTTAAAATTACCTACAGCGGAACCCCAGCATGCAAATTTAATTTGTTGTGGAGGCAAAAATATGCGTGGTGATACAAATTTTCCTTTAATAACGTTAATCCCTATGTCACCTATGCCATGCCCTATGTCGCCGATGCCATGGGCCGGCCTTGCACTCCACCAATCTACCGTAGCTTTTAAAATCATGCCGAAGGCGACGTCACTCTCTCGGCAAACCTGATTCATTTGACTGATGTTCTACTGATGAAAACAAGTTTTGAACGGCTCGCGAATGTATGAATAGCTACCATTCGGTTCATTTTGTTTGTATGATAATTTTTTGTATGCCGAGGTTCCACTGTAAAACAAAAAAAACCCCCAACAAAAAATAAGGAAGAAGCTTTTTAGTTTTTTTCTCTCTGTCTTAAAAAGGACATGTTGTTCAAGGCTGCCTAACAAGTTCAAGTTCATAACAAAAAACTAACATCCTGAGACCCCAGCACGGATTAGTGTAAAGAGGTTCCTTCTGTCTAATCCTTTACTAGAACCTTAAAGCGAACCCTTGCTCATTGACATACAGACCAGTTCTTTAGGTTTATTTTTGCTTCTGCTCAGATCACCACATCCTCACTGTCTGAACTGGGACTACCCGGTGTGGAGACGATGTATATTTCCTCTGTTCTGGGTCCGGGTCTGTGTAATTGAGGTGTACAGGTTTGACCTGGTGGATCAGTCTGTTCTGATAAGAGTCTGAGTATCTCGCCCACTTTTTCCTCCAAAACAGCCATTCTGGACCCTAAAGCCTGGATCTCACCACGTAGCTCCAGCCGTGCCTCCTGTAGCATGGTTTTAAATGACAGCTCGTGGTGTGAAAACGTATCTCTCGGTAGTCCTTTTCCTCCACCAGAGCTGCCATCCGCTAGGAGAGGACTCTGCACTTCCTCTACGTTATCTAACCTCTGATCACTTTGGGTCAAGCCGCTATCCCAGGAGTCTGTTTTACGAAGCGAGTTTCTTCTGGACCCAGCGACGTCCACAACGCCTTCGATTTGCACCCTGACCTCGGATGAGACCCGTTCTATTGATTCCGCTTCATTCACGTTGTTTAGTGCTTCTTTCCTGCTCTCCGGTGGTGGTGAATCTGGGGCGGCCGTATTATTTTTCAGTCGCATCCACCCACGGCCGGTTGCAAGTGGTTTGGTGCGTGCAGTGTTACTCAGCTTCACGCGGGTCATGCTCGGATCCTGCTCACCAGCAAGCTTCAGTTCCATGATATCGCAATTGTTTTGTTTGAGCAGGTCACCAGGTCTGGAAAAAGACAGCGAGTTCTGGATAGGTGTGATCTGCGAGATGGTGACCACACTGCTACAGGAACCTATGCTAGATCTCCCGTTCTGAACCGTACGCAGGGTGCTCTGGGGAATGGATAAGTGTGTGTGTTGTAACTGAGTGTGTGAATGGAGCTGAAAGCTGTGCGAGTGATATTGCTGTTGGTTCCTCTCCATGTCAATCTGGAGCGAAGCCTCCTGGTTGCGAAGCTCCTTCTGCTGTTTGAATTTCTGCAGGAGTTTTCGTACCGGGTGGTCCACAGGGATGGTCAGAGGAACCTCGTTCTTCGAGCGCTGACGTTCCTCCTCCTCCTCCTTCACATCACTGATTTTACGAAAGACAATCTATAGGAAAAGAAATAAATGTTTACGCACAAGGGCTTCTGAGATACAATAAATTATTACAAAATAGTTATTCTTAAGAAACAAACTGAACCTCACACATAAGTGAAGGTTCTATGATCAAAGTTTATTTGTCACATACAGAATCATACATGCAGTAACAATATGTAGTAAGAAGTCAATTTGGGAACGTGTCCATGTAAGGTCCTGTGGGTCCCTGTAAAGTGCAGGACCTGTGCATTATATGTGTCTATGCTGTGCAATAGTGTAGGTGTGCAAGAAACAGTCCTGAGTCCTTACTGGTAGTGTTAAGCAGAAAAGAAAAGTTTAGGCTCCAGGTGTTCTGGTTATGAGCCCGAATAACCAGCTCCCTCCAGGAAACATTTTTCTGTCTGCAACAGAGGGAGTTTGGGATGGTTGAGGTTTTTTATGATATTTCTGGTCCAGGTTTACTGTAGATACAGCGCAGGTCAGGGTCGCACTGCCCTGCTCCTGATCTTCTCAGAGGGCTAAAGATGAGGTAGTAGAGATTCTGTCAGGACATGATGTGAACACCTTGGTACCGAGATTGTCTGCTCTCTTTACTGGGGTCCTGTTGATTGTGGGTGATTGAAGTTGGCCATCATCTGCTTTATCTTGTTGATGTTTAGTAGATGATGTAGGCTGCTTTGTCATTGTTGGAGATCAGGCCCACAACATCAGTGTCATCAGCAAACTTGACAACGATGGTAGAGTTGGAAGTGGCCACAAAGACATAGGTGTACAGTGGGTACAGCAGCGGGCTCAGAACTCAACCTTGGGGGGTTCCAATGTTGAGGGTTGAGGGTGTTTGCCATGTGAACTGCCTGCAGTCTGTCTATTAGAAAGTTTAAAATCCAGCCACAGGGTAAATCCCAGTACTTTCAGCTTGGAGGTGATTCTGGAAGGAATTTTGGTGTTAAATGTTGAACCCTAGTCAACAAACAGCATCTTGGCATAAATGTCTTTTCAGCTGTCCAGATAGCTCCGTGTTGTGTGATAGAGGTGTGAGATTGCAAAATGTAAGGGGTCCATTATGTCAGGTAGTGAAGAAGTGATGAAGTCTTTGACTAGTCATTCAAAACCTTTTGAGACAGACTGGCAGGGGTTTCTTTGGGACAGGAACGATGATGAAATTTTAAAGCATGAAAGGGGTACGAACTGTTCAAGGAAGAAGATAAATATCTCTGTAAATATCCGAGCTAGCTGGTCAGCGCAGGATCTTAGGATCCGTCCTGTGACGCCATCTGGTCCTGCTGCTTTCCTGGTATTTACCCCCTGAAGGCCTTTCTCACTTTGTGTGCTGAGATGATGAACGCATTTTCCGCTTCAGCAGTCTCTAAATGCGTGCCGTTAGCAGTGCTGTTAGCGAATAATAATAAAAAATTATGTAACCGACTAACTATAGTCTTTATATTTTGAGTCTGATAAAACAATCATTTATTATGACTTTTAATTTTAGTTTTATTTTTAATTCAGATCAGGCAAATTGTGTGTAAAGCTGAGCTCCTCGAGTCCTGGACTCCTGACGGGTTGTGATTGGATTGGTTGAATAATAAGTTCTCATCTGATTGGCTAAAGAGTACGAGTGACCCACATGGAACGGGCGAGGTGTTAGGAGAGTCCCAAAAATACACAAATTGAGGTACGATTCACACACGAGGGACGATTTGTACATTCAGTCACAATAAACTCGTAAATTTTAGACATTTTAAACTTTTTGTTCTCACTTGTGAGTCAGTAAATTGTGTTTTGCGTTTGTAAAACATATTTTATGAAGATATATATCTTAATATGGGCACATGAATTGTTTTTTTTTCTATATATATATATATATATATATATATATATATATATATATATATTTCTACTCATGTGTGCATCATGTTTTTTTTGTGTGTGAATTATTATTGAGACTAATGAAGCTCCAGTCTAATAAATCTGAAGTAAGCCTTCAGCGACGCTGTGGTTCTAGCCTTTATTTAGCTATAATATCTTCAACCCCTCCTCTCCTCCCGTCTCTCTCTCTCTCTCTCTCTCTCGGCAGAACAACAGTAATGACGCCGTGATTAATTACTGTTCATAAAATATTCTCCACGATTCTTCCGAAAGCTTGTAGCATCAATAAGGACTGTTTTACTTCAGAGAAAAATACACACTGCTGCCATCAATTGTTTTTTTTTCTGTAACAAAATCCCTTAAGTTTTCTCCCTGCAGGTGGAGTGGATTCGGATGGAATTTTTAGAAGCTGTCGAACGACTGATATAGAATTAAATCAGAAAATACATTAGTTGGGATTCGGACAGAATTTCTCAGTCTTCTGTTCAGACATTTTGGAGACTTTGCTAAAAATAAAAGAAAGGAAGGAAAATAACATTTTATAGATTCTTTACTTGGGAGTCACGACTCTAACACACACACACATACACACACATTTGCTGAATCTGTCTACAGTCTTCCTGTTAGACGTCTGTGGTTCTTGTCTTTTGTTCCCCGTGTGTCATTCCTTTTCTTCTCTACAGCTAACAGCTCTTCTATCTTTCGCTCGCGGGAAGGGCGGCTTAGGCAAATCAGGCTCGTTTAATTATTTACGGTGTCCTTTAGCTTTAACCCGCTGATTCGGATAGTCTCCAGATTTAAGAAAAGAAGCAGTCAGAACGCAGGTTGGGGGCAGAACAGTAAATCAGGAGTTTGGATGTTTTTGCCATACAAAACAAAATGATATCAAACAATAAAAGGTTTATCCTAAAAAGCAATAAAAAAATAAAACAGGAAGTTGCATCATTATCAACATGAGCATTATCATGTATTAAATATATATTTAGCTTGATATTATATCGATATTTCTTTAGAGCTGATTTGTGGTGTTCCGTAAGATTGTGGATTTAAAAAAATAATGAATGTTGTCTCAATGTTCTTTTAACGTTATTATTCAGTTAGTGATTGGCAGCACATTATACATTTTAATTATAATTAATAATAATAAGATAATAAATTAGTTACTGTCTTTCTGTCATTAGCAGTAAAATAAATGGAATAAACTGTGTATTTGCTTTTTATATAAATAAATAATATATTTTTATTAGTCACATTTACACGAAATTCATTATGGTTTCATCACATATCCCATTTTAGATGGTTCTGGTCAGAGCGCAGGGTCAGCTGTGATACGGTGATCCTTGCTCAAGGGCCCAACAGTGGCAGCTTGAAGGTGGTGGGGGGAACTAAATCGAGTACAGGGGCAAGTGTGACAACATTGGCGTCCCACACTTTGCCCGCATTTATCTTTCAACACCGGCAGCCAGACAGTAGGACACATTGAGGCATTGAGCAGGACAATTCTTTTTTCGTCTCTGCCTCAGACACACACACACACACACACACACACACACACACACACAAAGATTCCACGTTTTTTCTCTCTAGTAAGCTGTAATGAATAAACGGAGATATTTCCATCAGCGGTGGGAGACGGGGAATATTATATCCTCTTATAATCCAATAATGTAAAGTAATGAAAACTCATTATACACTCGACAGCGCCGCAGCCTCTGGGCTCGGATTCGTTGCATATTTATAGCCTGAAACAACTCAAAGTCCCTGGAATGTAGTAAAGCTGACATGATCTACTGAACATGTACTTCATCTCAACAGCCGCATGACAGATTTAACATCTCACACTTTTTCCTCACCATTTTTGCAATTCAGTAAAATAATTTTTTTTGGGTGAATTTTTTGGGGGAAAATTAATCAATGGAATTAACCTTTATTAATTTATTTATTTGACAGACGTCCTTATCCAGAGCAACTTACATTTATCTCTTCTATACAACCAAGCAATTAGGAGTTAAGGGCCTTGCTAACTTGGTGGTGCTGGGAATCGAGCCTTGGTCTTCCAATTAGCAGTCCAACACCTTAACCACTGCGCTGCCACTTCCCCAGCACTACCAATTTAAGCATGCAACTTTACATCACAACACTTAATCCAACTGTACAACGTTTCTTAAACTTCTCTGTGTGTGAGGCATTTCTGTACAGCCCTGATAACTGCTGAAGGATAATTAAGAAGCATGTATTTGTATGCATACACACACACACACACACACCCACACACACACACACACACTAACTATTACTGTTTTTATTAGTTAATAATGGAAGACTCCACCTTGCAGTTATTCCAACACAGCTGGAGAAAATAATGTAATTACCTGATATTACTGCTGTGGCTTTCTGGCTCTTGCTGTCTGTCTGTCTGTCTGTCTGTCTGTCTGCCTGTTGCTCAATCTCTCTTACTCTGTCTTTTTTGCTCTATCTCTTCCCCCTGTCTTTCTCTCTGGCTCTCTTTAGCTCGGTCTCTCTCTCTCTCTCTCTCTCTGTCTGCCCCCCCTCTTTCTCTCTGTCTCAGTCTGTCCCTTTGCTCCCTTCTCTCTCTCTCTCTCTCTCTCTCTCTCTGTCTCATGCATTAGCATTTGGACATAAAAAGTTCTGGACGACTCACCGGGTTTGAACAGCCTTCACATTATAATACTTCAAGACAAGAAACCTGCCAAAAAAAGGCTTACTTTCTCATCCAAAGAGAGAGTGTGTGTGTGTGTGTGTGTGTGTGTCTTAGGTTGGCTTTCTCATGCGGTTATAATGACATTACACACTGCATGGATATAAGAGACACACAAAAAGACAGAATGACAATAGAAGGACAGTGTAAGTGAAACACTAACACACACACACACACACACACACACACACACACAGGAAGGATCTAGACCTCTATCCCCCCAAGCATTTCTAGGTCGTATTATATATGTATAGTGTGTGTGTGTGTGTGTGTGTGTGTGTGTGTGTCTGTGTCTTTTTATTCAGGTTCATAGGCTAACAAGGAAAGAAAAGGCACCCACAGTCTCTTTCTCTTTCTCTCTTTCACACACACACACACACACACACACACAAGCCTCCTACTATCCTTCGCTCTTGACAGTTACAAGCTCAAACCTTAAATTTTTTATTTAGTACATAAAAGCTCATGACTGTAAAAAAGAGAAAGAGAAATTAAGAGAAAGACAGAGAGTGTTGTACCCGTTTGCGCAGGTTACAGGTGAGGATGAGGTTGCGTGAGAAGGAGTTGGCGAACGCCGTGTAGAAGTGGAGAACTTTCAGTAAAGCGTCTCTGTGAATGATGTGCAGATCGCAGTAGGTCAGAGCTCTGACATTAGCACACGCATGAGCCAGACTCATCTCCTTCCAGAACACATCACCAAACACATCCCCTTTACCTGTGAGAGAAAGAGAGAGAGAGAGAGAGAGAGAGAGAGAGAGAGAGAAAGAGAGAGAGAGTGAGACACAGAGACAGAGAGAGGGAGAGAGAGAGAGAGAGAGAGAGAGAGAGAGAGAGAGAAGAGCACTTAAACAATGGCAAGGGCAACAATTTATACAGGTGGATGGAAGGAAGAATAGCTGGATGGATAGAATGGTAAATGGGCGAATGGATAGACAGATAGATAGATAGATAGATAGATAGATAGATAGATAGATAGATAGATAGATAGATAGATAGATAGATAGATAGATGGATGGATGGATGGATGGATGGAAAGGTAAAAGGACAAATGGATGGATAGATAGAGGATAAATACTGGATGGATGGATGGATGGATGGATGGATGGATGGATGGATGGATGGATGGATGGATTTTTGAATGACAGTGAGTGGAGTGATTTTAAGGAGACGTATCTTATATGATGATGTAACAAACTGTTGACAGAAAACAAGTGTTCAGGGTATTTTTGCCCCTGAGAGTGTTTTGAAAGCTGCAGTATGCATGAGACGGTGTGGAACCATCAGACAAGCGCAGGTTAAAGAAAACGATCCGATCTTCTTCCCAAACCAAACCAGAGCCACATATACAACATTTACAGTTTTACCTTGTTTATTCATCCAACGATTCCAATGAAAAGATCTGTGAAGCAACACAAAGCTAATTAAAGACTAATTAATTAGCCAGAACAACGAGCACACATGGCATGTGTTTATTAGCGAATCGCGCTTTTAACAGAGTGTTCACACGATTTACACCTCATTCATTCAGGACTGAAGCACAGCGTGCCGTGTCTGAAATCAGACGGAACCATTAAGAGCTATTTTATTTTGTTCCGATCCTGTTCTGAGTTCCATTAAAAAAAAAAAATAAAAAAAAAATAAGTGTAAAAGATGACACCATGAATCGAATGGGATTGCTGCTACTTCAAACTTTATGGAATGGACAGTTTTAACTCTATCTGGCAACCCTGTCACTGACATGTTCACGTACTGCGAAAGAAAAAGGCTTAGAACAAAAACCTGAATTAATCTTGGTGTCTGAAAGATGATGTCATAGTTACAGTATTTCTTTAAACAGGTAGAAATATGGTGGGATTGGATGTTGGTGTGTTTTGTTACTAACTCATAGTGTATAGTTATGATTTAGTTCCGCTCCAGCAGCAGCGTGTAATCGGTGTATTATTTTTATAGTTGGTTTTTTAGAACTGTTACTAACTGGAATATAAATTTTTGTAATGTAAGGCATTAATGTTGGATGTGATTGTTTAGTCTGTGCCCGTTCATACGTTCAACAGACGTAGCATTGGACGGCAAGGGTGGAACCAACAAGTTCAGTGCTATCAAGCTACAGTTAGCGTTTTCCAAAATTTCCCACTGCACCTTTGATTTGCAAAATATGTTTAACTTGCTGTTAACATGGTAAGTAGCATTTTCCCCCCCGGGAGGGCGATGCCCCGGCACCGCGTACTGACCGACAGGCACAACTACTGACTAAACGGTTTTTAAAACTCTGTGCTTAATCTTTAGTGTCTGTCTGTTGAAAAGTAACTCAAACACACAGTCAGGCTGCGAAACTAAGACGCTGCAGGTGCTGATAAGACATAATGAAATAAAAATGACCGTGACGAGCATGCAGACTTTTTGCCGTTTCAGCCCCCGCTGTGTCGCTCCCCTACAGAGCCGTTCTGCTGTTCTCTCCATCATCCCGGCAGGAGTTATTGTCTCTCCTGCCTCCTCCTGAGACCCCAGGCCTCCCATGGGAGGTGATTAATGCTCTATACGACTCCGTCCCCATGACGACTCGGGTTAGCGCTCACGGTGCCGGTTTCAATGAGCTTTCTGATTGAAAATGCGGTGGCCTTTAACGAGAAAGAGAACTATCAAATGGAAATCCAATCAACGCAATTAACCGTGGTCCAAAAATAAAATCCATGCCAAATCCTGCAACTTTCTCTTTATATTCCGAGCGAACGAACGCAGCCGGCCCTTACCTAGTATGGCAATGACCTCATCGTCCTGGATAACTTCGAGTGACCCTGACACAACAAAGCACAGCGTGTCGACGCTTTCCCCCGCGTGGAAGATAAGGTCCCCGGGAGCAGAGTGGATGGTCTGGAACTCCACGGCTAACGAGCGCAGGCATCCGTCGCTGGCCAATCGAAATGCAGGATGCTCGTTAAACACCTTCCTGTTCAGGTGGACGCAGATGTCCGCACGCATGTCCTTGGGGCAGATAGACAGCACCTGTGGACACGTGGACACCTTAGCTATCAATTCTTGATTGCTATAGAAAAAAAAGTGTCTTCTTACTACCTTATTGATACAGCTAGGAAATGTTTACAGAATGTAATTATTCTATACCTTCTCTGTGTCTATGCCTTTGGTCATGGACCATGTGGAGACGATGTAGTCCATCACCCTCTCGCTGAGGCCTTTGGGCACCTGGTAAAGCTTCAGGAAGTCCCTTACGTTGTTCAGCATCTCGTGGTAGCGGTTGGTGTTGGCGTACATCTGCTGAAAGATGGTGGTGACGTTTCCGAAGATTGTAGCATAAAGAAGAGCTAAAGGACAAATTCGAGAGTACCTTGACTAAAAGAAAACAAGTGTTTTAACTGTGTTCATTTTGTTACCCATATACTTTTGCTTCTTTTTTATTAATTTTTCTTTCCTTTTTTTAGGAGTGACAATAAACACGTAAAGATTGGAATGTTGTTATATTTGCTAAGGGGACAATGTTTACACTCTCATCAGGCGTGTCCTGTGTATAAGTCAGTCTGAGGGAAGGAGGTGTGTCCTGTGTATACGTCAGTCCATGTGAAGGAGGCGTGTCCTGGGTATAAGTCAGTCCCAGTAAAGGAGGTGTGTCCTTAGTTTAAGTCAGTCCCAGCGAAGAAGGCATGTCCTGTGTATAAGTCAGTCGCAGTGAAGGAGGCGTGAAGGAGGCGTGTCCTGTGTATAAGTCAGTCCCAGTGAAGGAAGCGTGTCCTGTGTATAAGTCAGTCCCAGTGAAGGAGGCGTGTCCTGTGTATAAGTCAGTCCCAGTGAAGGAGGCGTGTCCTGTGTATGTCAGTCCCAGTGAAGGAGGCGTGTCCTGTGTATAAGTCAGTCCCAGTGAAGGAGGCGTGTCCTGTGTATAAGTCAGTCCCAGTGAAGGAGGCGTGTCAGGCGTGACTGACAAACTGAGGACACGCCTAAGTAAGTTTAGAGAAGAATACAATTAGTCATTATGTATAATTAGAAAATTGCAACTGACGTTATTTGGCTATAAAACACACAAATTTCCTGTATATGCGTTATAAAAACCTATTAAAACCTAAATTATGTAATGCATTTGAAACAAAGGCACGCGCACACACACACACAAACACACACACACACACACACACACACATGAGAATTCGTTTATTAATCACAATAATATTTCTGCAAGAAGTATTTTTTATGAATATATTCATGAGTCCTAGAGCGCACGGGTTTGCTGACAGGATGATTATCAGCATGCAACATGTGTGTGTGTGTGTGTGTGTGTGTGTGTGTGTGTACAGGAACATCATATTCTAGTGTTTTCAGTGATTTGTTTGGTGTGCAGTGAATAGCAGAATGTTCTTGTTGAGTGGAAATGGTAAGTGGGAATGCCATTAGGAGGACACCGAGTCACTCTGTAGGGAATTGGTGTAAACGGCAGCAGCTGATAATGAGGCCTAAAAGGACCTCGCCGCCGTTCTGACAAACAATAAACAGCTACGGGGGGTGACTGCGACTGCAATTTAAACCACGTTGCTTACACTGTTTAAAATCCCTGAACAGTGACTGGAGGCAGTCGGGCAGTCCAGGGCAGCACAGACCTCATTGATAGGTCCTTCCTCTGAAGAGTCTGAGAGAAAAGACACCATGTAGTTGGATAGACAGATGCACTTCCTGCTTTTCATTCCAGTACCTCTACTGGATTTTTTTTTCTAAATCTATGAACCTTCCTGTTATTTTTACATCAATCCACTCTAGAGTCTTCCAGATGCTGTGCATAAAGTATTGCTTGGTCTTAGTTACTGTTATTTTCAGTAAATAAGGCGTGTCCTCTGTATAACCACAGAATAAGACTAAAATCATCTAATTATAAACATCCTCCCAAATTTGCAAAGGTCAGGGTGGGGGGCAGAGTCTATATGGCTTACTACTTATATTCAATATCCAACCACATTGCCCTCATTTGTTTTAAAAGAACCATTAAACAAACTGTTTACGATCTGTGTGGAGTTTACATGTTCTCCCTGTGCTTGTGTGGGTTTTACTTCGGGTTCTCCGGTTTCCTCCCACAGTCCAAAAACATGGATTGAATATGATGGATTGATTGGTGATTCTAAATTTCCCATAGAAGTGAGTGTGAGCGTGTGTGGCCCTGTGAAGGACTGGCGACCTGTCCAGGGTGTCCCCCTCCTGCCTTTCAACCTTTCAAAGACAGCTGGGATAGACTCCAGCAGATCCCTGTGACCCCGAATTAGGAAATAAGCGGGTATAGAAGATAAATGAATGAATGTTTAAACAATCATGTTCATATGTCTACATTGTTATTACAGTAGTTTAATAGTGTTTCTTTTACCGGGTTTGTATGATTTAATTATATAGCAGACATGCAGATACTTTATTAAAAACGTCATCCTTGAAATGTAATCCCGTGTTAGCTTGTGTCAGGCTGCCTGCAACGTTCTAAAATCTAATAAACGGCGGCTAAAATTATCTGCAGCTCAATGCGCGGCTGTGCGATGAGAAATGCGCAGCTTTAAAAATGGCTCGGTAATGTAAGTGAGCCGTGTGATTCGCTGACTCAGCACACCATCCCGTTCTCTCCTCTCGGGTCTCTGATTGAATTAAACGCCACGATCGATCTCAACTGTGGGATTTGACGAATTGTGGGTGTGTCTGCGACTGAGAATAGAAAGAGACGAGTGTCGGAACGGAGCCGATCGATCTGGCCTGAGAATTAAAAGACACCTCAATGCCTCCAAGCCACAGAAGTAAAAGCTAAACTAATAGACATGTCTCGGTTTTAAATAGAACGCTAAAGGTGTGCTGCTGAACTCTCTATTCTGATTGGTCGAAAGGTTTTGATTTTTTTTTTTGGATCCATGACAGAAGAAGTAAACAGAGACGCATACTTACATCCTCCCATCATCATGGCCACCGAGAAGATCTTCTCGCCGTCAGTAGTGGGAGCGATGTTCCCGAATCCGATGGTTGTCAGACTCGTCATTGTGAAATACAGGGATGTGATGTAAAGGGTGTGTTTCCCAGGGCCGCCCTCCCATTGGCCCGTGCCGCTGGTGTTGTAGCGATACGGAGAACCGGTGGTCAAAGCTAACTGGTAGAGCCAGCTGTCCGTCTTGATGGTGTTACTGTGTTTGTCAATGACCTCGTAATCTCCAATGCTGTACCAAATACAGGCGAGCCAGTGGGCCACCATTCCAAACACACACACCAGCAAAACCAGAACAGCAGCAGCACCGTATTCCAGATAGTGATCCAGCTTTCGCGCCACTCGGCCCAAACGCAGCAGACGCACCACCTTTAGAGAGCTGAACAGACTGCTGATGCCCTGAAAGAGAAACCAATCAATATCTTTTATTGGATCCGTCATTGTTAAAAATATCAAACTACAGTGGAACCTCAGCATACGAATGTCCCCCCTTAAGACATTTTTGCCTTAAGAATAAAAATTTTGCAAGAAATTTGAGACTTTTTCTTTTACATGTACAGCGTCTGAGTAATTTTGTTACCAGAATGTTGAAAACCCGTCTGGTGTTTGTGTATTGCAGTGAAACGATTGATTGTTTGTAGAATAAAACTGTAACTTGATATTGACCTCATGCAGCTTAAGGCACTTCTGCACATTCCATAAAAAGCAGCATTAATGCATGTCTAAACATTTTTAGCACAGATTACATCTAAGTCCAATTTGGAATTTTGCTGATGCAGCTGATAAAAATGATCTGCCAGCAGAATTACTTCGCTATTCATTCAGATTGCAATCAACGTCTTTGAGAGGCACTTTATTAGCTGAGTTTTTTTCAGAGCAGGTTTTAACTCCGGCATGTCAATGAAGACACTATATAATTTTTAAAAAATGTAGTTATGTGGCTTTTTTTAGCTTTTATCAAAGCGGCTCCGTAGACAAGTTTAGAATTTTTTGTTATTTGAGCTTAAACCTTGCCAGAATTATGAAGGACAGTGAGATCTAATAACACTTCACTCTAGTTTACAGGAACATGCAAGAAAACAAAACTGCTGCTGGTGCCGATTAGAGTCTTTTACACCACAGTGATGTGAGAATGCTGATTGGTTTGAAGGTTATTGGATTAGTTGTTAAGATATAACAGCGGCCAATCAGGAACCGGGCTGGCCCAGAAACCTTGTTTGTTTCGAGTGGAAATTGATGTCATCAGTGGGAGGAGCTTCCACCACAGAGCGGACAAATGAACAAAAATACTTAAACCTGTCAGTTCATTAGTAATAGACGGAAGAGACCATTGCTCCATTAGGGCCACCAGGAGAATCCAAAAAAAAACATATATACTGTGGGAATTTTCCATAAGAATGACAACTGTAGTTTAACCGTTTTAACAAATAATATAAATGTGTATCATTGAAACATAAAAATCTTTTGGAAATGGCTTAAGGGAGAAAACCAATGATTTTTATATGATTTTTTAATTAAATGTGGAATTTAAAACCAAACCTAACAACGCTACGGTTAATGCTACGCCCCGGGAACGATTACCTACAGCTACAGAAATGCCACCATCAGTGGAGGCTGTGCTCATTAAGGGCAAGGAAAGGGGATGAAAAGAGCTCTGGATCTGATTCTGAGAGTTTGTGTGAGTCACCCAAATCATTAAAAACTAAAATCAGAAAAAAGTCTCTGCTCATTTTTAAGGCCTCTTAGAAAATCTAAACAAGGTCTGGATAAAAATCTCAACCCACTTTAGATAAGAAACAAATTCCATACATACAGAAATATACAGACAGGCGAACACCTGTGCACCAGCTAAGTCACAGGATTATCCATGATATGACAATATAAAATATACCATATTCTAATCAATAAGAATCAAGACTGGAAAAACAACCTTCAGGAATTTCAGTTCGGACCGGCTGGCATTTGCAATGGCAGGGATTTGAACTCACTACATCACCAACGCTGAAATCTCTTGCTATCTCTTGTTATGTTGCTTTATTTAATCCCTGTATTGTTTTTTTAGGGTTTTTTTTCAACTTGTTGACCGCTCAGTCAGCAAATCGGTTAAAATCTGCAGTTTTCAATCCCATTATTACTTCTCAAATAGGCACTTTCTAGTTATTCTTGGATTCTCCTGGTGGTACTGATGGTTAGGAGAGTGTTAGTTTCTTCTGTCCATCACTAATAAACTGACAGATTTTATTCTCGTTGTTATCTGAGGTGGAAGCTCCGCCCATTGACATTATTGGAAACAGCCCAGTTCCTGATTGCGTTTTGCACCAAGTCCATCACTTTCATCACCAATGGTAAGACATAATTATTACCAGTTGTGGACCAACTGCACAGAAATCACAATCACAATCAGGTTCTTTCACACTCTAAACATTTAACTCACTAAAACTGACCTCATCCACGTTTTCGAAAGCATTGATGATGTCATACGGCAGGCAGGAGAGCAGGTCTATCACAAACCAGGTCTTAAGATAGTTCATTCGTATCAGCTTGGGATCGGAGATGACCTCGCCTCCAGGTCCAACGAACGTGGTGTGAAAGTTGAGAACGATGTCCACCAGGAAGATGACGTCCACAACGCTGTCCAGCACCAGCCAGGTGACGTTGTTCTGCTTGGTCTTGAAGGAGACATTGTAGGGTACCATGATGGCTGTATAGAAGGTGAGGATGAGGATCACCCAGTCCCATGTGGTTTTGAATGTGCAGTAGTGAAGGATGATATGAGGTGGCGTCTTGGGAGCTTCTTGTTTGTACTGAGGCAGGATCTCAGAGCCAAGCTGGAGCACCTAAGAGCAGAAAGGATTCTTAAGACAAATGTATAGAAATGATTAAAAAAAAGGCGAAATAAAAAAAAAACCTGAGCTAACTAAACTAATGGCGCGTAGGTGAGACATGTGTTATGGCCTGAGATGCAGTTCGAGTATCAAATTATTTCAACCTACTAATCATCAATACCTGAAAAATTGTTATAGCAAGATACAAAGCACAAACCCTTTAGAAGCCTTTATTAAAGTCTGTAATATAGCAACGATAGCTGACACTTCCCACACGAGGAACTCAGGAAGAAAAACAGGGACAGAGATGACAAAGCCTTAATTATTAATGACGATATCTGGCGGAGAGGAGATGGTGTAGGAAAACTGTGAGCTGGGAAAAGTATGTGATACGGTTACAGTAATGTCCTTGTGTGTGTGCATGTGTGTCTTTCAGTGTCTGTGGTTCTGTTACAACTTTGTCCTTCGATACTTTCTTTGTGTGTGTGAGTGTAAGACAATGTCACGATCCATTCCGGAGGTATAAATGGCTGAAATTGTTAAAATTCATCTAGAGATTGCGCCAGCTTGGACCAGCTCCAGTTGGATTCCTCTGCATGGAAATTTCAGACATTTTGGCATGAAGCAGTTGGTGTTAAATCTCTAATGATTTTGGACGTTGAGCTGGTTTATAAGCCTCTCAGAAACTCCAAGGCTGCAGTTACACCGCATTTATCAAATGACCCAATTCCGATTTTTTTTCCCCACAATGTGGCATTAATGGGATATGTGTAAGCAGAAAAAGAAGCACATGGATTCTGACTTTTTCAGATCGAAATAAACGGGATAATAATCGGATAAGTGCATTAGCGTCTGCCATGCAAGCAGACAGATCAGATTTTCCAACTGTCAGTTTGAGTCAAACGTCATTGAATAAGCAAAAGTGGCACAGGACATCAACTCAGCCGGACACTAACACCCACATATATAACCACGCTTACACACTGCCTCTAAATGTTTTGTTCATCATATACAGATTTTTCAACTGGGAATTCAGAGTCACCGTACAAAGTAAAGCCAAAATTTAGAATGACAAACCACTGCTGTAATCTTTTATATAATAGTCTCAATTATATTGGTGGTTTCGAACTTCAGATTGCAAAGACCTTTAGTCTTCATCTATTGCGTCCATTTGATTATTGCGCTGTTTTTACTTGTATTTCTGGTCGGTACGTCTACCTTGGGTTGTTTTGTCGTGTATAGTGTAAATGCATATATCGAATACCTGTCGGTTTTAAAAGATGATGTAAGCGGGGCGCCGAAACAACTAATATAGTCACAAGATTGGAATTGGGCGTCAGATGCGGTGTAAATTCAGCTTGCAGTAGAAAAAACATTATTTATCTTCAAGCTTTTTTGTCTTTATGATGTTTATAATAATTCATAATCACTTTCTCTGGTGTTTATAAAACTCCCCACGGTCACCCACATGGGGATGGGTTCCCTCTTGAGTCTTTTTTCCCTGAAGATTTCCCTCAAGATTCCCTCATCTTTGCCACAGCTGCTGCAGGCTTGCTCATTAGGGGTAAAAAAAAGTACAGGACCATTCCAGCCTAATAATAATCCTAAATATTTATTCTTATGTTCTGTTCTAAAACAATTACTAGTTCAATTTAAATTATTTAACTAATTATGTTATTTGGTAGCACAATTCTTTCCATTTACTAATTTTGCAGACACTTTAACGAAACCCAAACTTAAGGGGCTTAAGCATAAACCCCAATCTACCTGTGGATGATTAAGGAACATTATCCAGTGCAGTTCTGGCATTCAAACTCAATCTATTTTTTAAACCATCGTCAGGAGTAACCTGTTTCTGATGCCATCTTTTTTCTTCTGGTGTTCACACACCCTCACCTCTGCAAGTCGGGAGGTTTTGTGGGAACTGACATCAGGTTTGCTCATAGGAGTCAGCTGCTGGTTGGTGCTCCGGCTGTTGGTCAAAGCACGGCTGAGTCTAGCGAACTTCCTCCAGCCTGCAGAGGGACAATAAATAGAACATCAGACAACACATGGTAACTGGTCTAACCTAAGCCATGGTAAAAGAAGTTCTTAGAGGGACAAAATTTTGGTTCTTATGTCTTAATACTGTAACCAACCAGTACCACATTAAGTGCAGACATATATATGTATATATAAATAGGTAGGGGAATTCTAAAAGTGCCACTAAATATAATGGTGTGTGTGGATGCAGTCGGTGCCGGGATTCGAACCCAGGACCTTTCCCGGGTTCCATTCTATTCTAAATAAAGGCTAAAATGCTCATTAAAAAATCTTAAAAAATAAATTGTGTGTGCACAAGAGAATAAATAATCCAATAGGGTGTCCTATAGGTCGACTGACTTTTGTTTTTGTCTGGCTGAAGCAAGGGCACCTTGAGTCACTTTCCTACAGCCGAGTAACAAGTCTTACAACTTCCAGCTTATATACAGACAGAAGACCAAAGAAGTCCTGCCTTTGATCCTTTCCTCACTTTATACTTCATCAATGATTAAAGAATAAAGTTCTTCAAAAGAAAGAACTTCAGGGGTCTGAGACGCGGCCAGGGAGTAATACTTTTTGACTTGCTTTGGTTTGTTCTTTGCACTGGATCTATTTTATTGGGTTTTTTTTTTTAAATAACTAATATCTAGAAAAAAATTATCGCATCAATATTCTAAAAAACGCTGTAATGTTTATCATACAGAAAATTGATATTTGAAGAACATTTACGAGAGTTAAATTTGTACATATATTTGGTTACCGGCATCGTTAGTTAGCAAAATGATAGTTAAAACTCTTGGTTTTAGAGAATCTATGAACAGCTATACGGTTAATTAGCAGTATTACGGTGTATTATGTGTATTTTCACATTTTTATGTTTTTATCATATTGATTCGATTCATTTGAGTTACATCAATTTCCAGTAATAAAATTAAAAAAAAAACAATCAGGCCTAAACCCCAATCTTAATATGTAAAGCCTGTTGGTGTTACCTAAACAGTAGACTTGCGAAATCCAAATTCAATTATCGATTCAAATCCTACTGAATCATTTATTGAATGAACCCGATTCTCAAAAGTGCTTTAAGTCACTTAGGTTGGTGGGAATTCTAAGTGTTTTTGCCAGGGTCCTTCCACTAGAGAGCACTCACCAAACCCTTATAATTCACCAACTCCTTGGACTCATAAATGTCATACACACACTGACTCTCACTGCACGCTACGAGTCTGAAAGATTCTGCTTAATCCCACAGTTCAGATGAATCAGTACCGCGATTCTAAGTCTCTTATTTTTCTCAGGTACTCGTTCCTACAGTTACTAGCTAACAACTGAATGGTGTAATTTTCAGTTTGTATTTATCGATGTTGTCGTTAGCAACAAGATAAATTAGGACTCAACTGATCCGAGTGAATGAATCATATTGAAAAGAAAAGAAACATATTGATAATTAACAGATTGACTGAAATTATTTCCTTGTTTTTTTCCATATTTATCAGTTACACTAGACACAAACTCAATAATTTAGCTAATTTCATAAATTGAAATTATCGCAGAATAATCGACCGATCGCAAAGTAAACAAAATAATGACGTGAGAGCAGGTCATCATCACGGTTATGACCATATAGTGTGTGTATGTGTGTGTGTGCCCACCTCTAGTGCTTTCGTCCTCGATAGGCTGCTTAAATGCAGTGATGTCTTTAAAAGTGCACAGAAAGAGCACCACCTTGTCATTCTCGTTTCTGATTGGTGCAATTTGCATGTAGAACCAAACAGGAGTTCCTGGAAAAGGGGTCAAAGGTCATATGTTAGAAGTGAAATTATCAAAAAAAAATGCATAAATATCTTAAATATTTTTCGAATAAATACGAAATGCAAGTATTTAAAGCTGGTGTGTCAATACTCGGTCTAAATACCGAATATAGACACTGCTGATGTAAAGTGTTTGTTTTGTGCGACGGGAGTGTGGCTTTTGCTTTGGGAGGTCTCTTTTAAGTGGGTTTCTGTCGGTTCTTTAAGTCTAAACTCGCATACTACACAGTGTGTGAGGTGTGTAGTATGTAGTATTGTTAGTATGTGTGTGTGTAAAGTTCCTATTACTTCCTCCCGGATTCTGACGTACACATACGATGGACACTTTACTATCCCATGATCCCGCAGGAGAGATGACTACAAAATAATCCAAAATGGCGGAAAGAAAGCAGCGATGCGGCCACTTTACAAGAGTTTGAAGTAACTTTAAATAATTTAGATAAAAACATTGTTCATTATAATAAAATTTTACTCGTTTATCATTATCCAAGTTTAATCATTATTAGACTTCAAATTCACACTGCTGTGATGTCGTATTTAACGTGAGTCAATATCAACATGGAGGATGTAAAATGTCCCAATTTTATTCTAAGTTGCGCGTATGTCCAGGAGCCGTTCAGCTTTTTCAGTCGGTGAAAGTCTGTAGCGAGATTATGAGTATTTTTTTAATCAGTAAAAGAGTCGAACCACAATACTGGCATCGCCTTTGCATGCTATCAAAAGCTACAGGATTTTTCACACATTTTTTCGTTTGACAGATTGGTGGTGTGAGTCTATTTATTTTAGACTTAATTTAAACATCTTTTCAAAATGTTTTTGATTGTTTTTAATATTATTACCTGTATTTACATTATTTCTGATATTAAAACTCGAATCGTAATATCAATTTTCGCCTCCAGAACCAATTAAATTCCTATGCTGAGGTTCCACTTAAATTCCTATGCTGAGGTTCCACAGAGAATTGATCTGAAACATCTAGTGCTGAAAAACAAACTAAGAATCGAGTCCGGGGTGAGATAAGATTTAAACTTGTCTTGTCATTTCTGCACATCATGAACGTAACCAGCCGCCGGCTGATGCCGATCAGATGAACAGATTCACTGGGAGCAAAACGTCGGATGTCAAAAGCAATAATAAGTGAAGATCCAAAAATAATCACTAAAAAAGATCACAATGATTATGAGCATGTTTCTGTGTGTGTGTGTGTGTAGGAATGTGTGTGTGAGAGAAAAAGAAAGGTACAAAGGTACAGTGACTCGAAGACTTACTGTTCTTTTTGTAAAGCAGAACTTCAAAGCAGTCGGATTCGTAGTTGTCGAAAGTCTGTCTCACTTTCTCGACGGTCCGCTTATCCGTCAGCTCGCCGTACATAAAACTGAGAGAGGGAGAGAGAGAGATTGAGTGTGGGGATTGAGAGAGATTTTAAAAAACTGTGCGTACAGTGAGGGTGGGACCTACGTTACGTTAGTAAATGACCCACCTACAAATGGGAATTTCCCTGATTTTCCTTGATGCGTTTGCTTTTATTATTCAAAAACAAGACTATTGAACATAATCAGATGGATTTGGAAAATTTGGGGGTTTTTCTCTATATTTTATATTTTTGGGGCTTTCTGTGACACCTTTATTACCTTGTGACAAGTTCTGAACAAAGCTCAGCACCAAAACATCGACAAGTAAAGCACATGGGACAGAGAACAAAAGGTATAAACAAGCGCACATGTCCCTTTGGGAAAGAGCCCCACCCAAACCAGGGCAGCTCACCTACTGATCATTAAAAGAGAACAAGAGGGGAACTCCAAATCCGATGTTACAGTGGAGAAACGGTGTCTCCTTATAAAGACGTCTGACATCAGCTCCGGGCTCCATCTTGGCCCCTGAGGAGCTCCCCGGTGCTGAACTATGACTTTAGCCTCTAGCGTTTGACTAGTCACTGTGGACTGTGTGGGCACTTTAGCTTTACTCTTTGTAGAAATGGCGTCAAAATAGCGAAATAGAGCAAAAGTTGACCAAATTAAAACCAAAGCACTGTGGAATTCCGGATTCTCTACTTAAGCTTAAGGAATTAAATTAAATCTCCTGATTTGTTTAGCTAACATCCTATAAGAAGGTTTATTCTTTCAGGAACAGGAAGAAGTCTCCAGTGTCAGCAGCAGAGCTGACCCAAGCCTTTAAGGGGTCCTAAGCAGAATTTTTGGGGGACCTCTCAGTTCCATCAATATGACAAATTATGGTTGATCCTTGATTATTCACGCACTATAAATCTAACACACCCATTATCAATTTCCTTACATCATACCAACGTTTTTACACTTCTTCTGCATCCTGTTAACATAATATTGCATTGGATTTTATTTAAAATTGCATTTTTGTATCATCTCAATTGTTCGCTGAAAAAAAGAATATATGTCATTTTGGGGGACCCCCTGGTGGCCACAGGAGCGCTAACAAGTGGGGAAAGTGGTGGCTCATGGTTAAGGTGTTGGACTACCAACCCGAAGACTGTAGGTTCAATCCCCAGCTCCACCAAGGCAACACTGCTGCCCCCCCCCCAGTGGTATAAATAAGATAAAAGTAAGTCGCTCTGGATAAGGACGTCTGTCAAATGCTGCAAATGTAAACAGCTGCTTAGTTTGCTTATGCCTTGGGTTAACTCTGATCAGTGTTAACACTAAACTGCCTGTGTTGTAAATGAGTGTGTGTGTGTGATGGAAATGAAAACATGACGCCCTCACCTGCATGTGCTGCTCTTCTGCATCACCTCGGCTCTATGATATCCCGACAGCTTGCAGAAGCCGTCATTACTGTAGACCACGGGCCACTCCACGATCTGAGCGTTTCCCAGCAGAAAACTGGTCTCTGGACACCAGAAAAAAGGAGAGGGGTCAATTCCCAAAAGAGCTGGAAGGGGTGTATAGGGTGTATAATATATATGCAAGTGAGAACATAACAGTGGGGTTAAAGAAGGATACACTGGAAAAAATCTCATCAACCAGATGAGCTTAAGTGTCTACCGGTTCCCCCAGGAGGAGCTGAAGAACAGAGCGGCTTAGTGTTGACAACATACAGAAAAGGTGTTAAACGCCAAAAGGCAAAAAGTGACAAAGCAACTGAAAATGTGCAAATATTTCATTACAGGCAAGAAACGCACTGTTCTGTGAAAAAGATGACGTGGTAGCTCGGTGGTTAAGGTTTTAGGCTGCTGATTAAAGGATCTTGGGAACAATTCCCAGCACTACCAAGGTGACACTGCTGGGTCCCTGAGCAGAGCTTTTAACTCTTAACTGCTCAGTTGGATTTAAAAAAATGAGTGTAACTGCCTTTATTTTGTCACATATACTTTTTTTTACAGCACAGTGAAATGCTTTTTTTTTTTTACATATCCCATCTTAGTAAGTTGGTGGTCAGAGTGCAGGCTCGGCTATAATACAGCACCCCTGGAGCCCAAAGGGTTAAGGAACCAACAGTGGTTGGCTTGCTGGGGTTGGAGCTTGAACTCATGTCTTCCTGGTCTCCAGATCAGCATTTCAGCACCTTAACCATTTGAGCCACCACTGCCCCTAGTATAGCAAAGCTCATTATTGAGTTCAGGGACACGAAACACTTTCAAATCACACTTCCTAGTTAGTGTCTATAAAAATAATTCTTGGAAGTATACTCTTAGAATTGTTGTAGAATTGTGGTGAAGGAATGGGATTAGAGCTGCAGCTGTTTGGTTGCTAATGTGTTTCTTTGCCTTTCTGTATGTGGATATGTGGTTCTTTACATCTTTATTTTTGCAGTCGAAACTAATAAAATCTGTCCATTTGTACCTGCTTTGGCTAGAAAAAACAAGCCACTGAAGGCATTTTTAGAGAGAGACATACTGCACTAGCATCGTGTTCTCGTATCCTCCGATCGGCCATAAATCGCACAGCCAGTGAGGAATGGGCCTAAAGGGTAAGTGTAATAATAAGATTTCTCATTCCCTTCTTTTAGGCTCTCTCTCTTTCTCTCTCTCTCTCTTGAAATTCTGTGTTTTTCATTTTGAGCCACTCTGAACCACTCTCAAATTAAATAAATAATATTTTACTTGTTTAAAAATTCCAGGAAAGAGACCCCTAACCCCTGAACTCTGTACATTAATGTAAAGGGGTAGGGGTGTCTGGATTCTCTTTTGGTTGAAGGTGTAGGTGTTAGGGGGAGGGGCCAGATACCCCTTCAGACAAAGATTATTCAGGAGCATACTTCAAATGTAGGGGTATGAGAAACTCCCAAGATACATTAGTAACAGTGGCAACATGGCTGCCCAAGCGACCAAGGAGATTCAAAAAGTAGTTTTTGCTATTAATAAGGAATTTAACCACCAACAATCATCCCACAACATATTTTTTGGCTGATAATGTTACTGGATGACAGAATATCAGGTCAGAAATAAAATTCTAGTCCCTGAAATGACCTCGTATGATGACCTGTACTGGTGTAGTAGTGGTGTCCCATTTATTGGTGTAATATTTTCATCCCTACATTTACATTTATGGCATTTGGCAGACACTCTCATCCAAAGTGACTTACATTTATCTCTTTTATACACTTGGGCAATTGTGGGTAAAGGGCCTTGTTCAGGGGCCCAGCAGTTGCTACTTGGTGGTACTGGGAATTCAAACCCTGATCTTCCAATTAGCAGTCCAACACCTTAACCACTTTCCCCACTCATCCGTACAGCTTATCAATCTGTTTTACGAGCCAAGGGGAAATGGGTAGGGGTATAAAACAGAATTGGGATTGGGCCCAAATTTATTTAGAACTCAAACCGCAAAGTGCAAAACTGTAAACTAATGCATAAAGAAACATAGCACACGTTTGTTCCGGCCCTCAGAACAAAACCAGAGACATGTTTTTCCTCATATCAGATCTGCATTTGTATCTATACAATAAAGGTTGCCTTTCAAACTAAAATCCCTCTTTAGATTAATTATTTGTTCGATTCCCCTTTAACAGAACGCTACATTCATCATGACATTCCATGGTGATGATCAGGTGATACCAGCGAGATAATTCAGCAAAGAGAGACAACAGAATGAACAAACGGTGAAACAGGAAAGAGAAAAATCGAGTGATGATTTTTGTTCGATGTTAATAAACGTCTGTTTGTCTCATCAATCATCTTTTAATATTCTATAAATCTCCAGTAAACTAATGTTCATTTTTCTGTACAATAAGAACCAAATAATCAACAGGGAGAATAAATACATTTCAAGTCATCATCAAATCAACACAATAAATCTGGAAGTCACTCCAGAACATGGAGATTTCTGTTACCCCTGAATCATGTGGCCTTTAGAGATAAAAAAAAAAAAAAGTTTTGACCCCCTGATAAAAGGAAAACAGAGCGCATTCATCAGAAAGGCAGAAATAACACGCATTACGCGCGCGCGTGCGTTAAGATCTCAGGAAGTTGTTGTGTTCGGGTTCCGCACCGAACGACGCTTAAACTAAAAAAATAAAACTGAAGCACTTCTCACCGCTCGAGCGCCGGACGATGTTCTCCAGAAAAGTGTTCTGCGGCGCCACGAGCCCTCTTTTTCCGCCGGGCATCGCTGCTGCTCGCGCTTCAGCGGAGGACCGTTTCGCGCTTGTCGCGCGCCAAGCGAACACAGTCGCGCGCCGGGACGTTAAGGCTTGTGCTCATGGTAACGCCTCGTGTGCTTCAACACTGTTTATATTTAAAGTAACATTTAATAAAAAAAAATGAAAAAGAAACTAACAGCATGGAATAAAGGTGCAGCCCGCTCCCTCTCCAAAACGCAGGCGACTCCGCGCGCTGGGAGCAAACAACTGCGGGCGCATGCGCGCACAACTGTTACAGCTAGTCGAGCCGTCGCGCTTTAGCGCTTTAGCACGAGCCCACTGCGCTCTACCTCGCCGTTTCTGGAAACTTTTGCACACGGGATAAAACGAGGCACGTGCGGAAAACTGTGCCGTGTGACGTCAGCAAGACCTATGGAAATTGTATCTGCGTTGTTAAGGTGTTTGGAATGCTGGTCGCAAGGTCATGGGTTCAATTCCTAGCAGCAAGTTGCTACTTCTGGGCCCCTGAGCAAGGCCCTTAAACTTCTCAGATAGATTAATAAAACTGATAAAAGTCTGAACATAGAAGTTTATTGTGGGTAATTTACAAAATAAAATGCAAAAAAAATTGTATTTTCAATTGCGTTTTCTATTGGTGGACAAATAAAATATGATATAATCTGAGTAATGACGTCACTCTCGAATACAAACACACCCACATTCAGACTATTTTACATTCTAGTAAATATCTTGGAATCATATGAAAACTTCATTGGGGGCACCCAGTCCATCGCAGGGCCATATGAAAAATTCCCTTCCATTAATTGATTAAGTTTATATGTATTATAATATGTAACGAAGACTATTCTTGTTATGTTATCTGTCTTTCTACATTGTTATCTGTCTTTCTACATTGACAGTGCTTGTATATTTTCACTTGTTTATTATAAATAAAAATATAATAATAAAAAAATGGTATAGTCCCGCCCCATTACTGATTGACAGGTTTCAGTGTGGGGCTTTAGGAAATGCAAACGTAAAAGTTTTCGTGAATCCCTTTGGGTTTTGGCGGTCAGGTGTGTTAGCCAAAAAAACCCATGCAAACGTTTTTCGCAATAACATTTGGATCTTGTCACAATTTATGCGTCAACATACAGAAAATACACTGGAATTTACGTCTATAAACATCTGCTGAATGTTAGAAATATAAATGTTACCACTGTGTAGTGTTTCTTGTGTGAGGTGTCATGTGTCGCACCCATGTGTCTTGTGACTGGATATTTCCAATGGTTCCTTCTGTCAAGAATCAAGAGGTTAAAACGGAATCAAGTGCAGAATTCAATTTGTATTTGTAGTGAAACCAAAATAGAACGAAACTTCAAACCTCGAAGATAAAAATGAACTAAATGAAGAAAATTCATTAACAAAACAAGAAAAACCTGAACACAATAGAAAACATTAGAAAACAACCAATCACAGGACAGGAATAAATCACATGACAAGATTAACCAAGACATGGGCTCTGTCTAAAATCTTACACTTCTTACTTCTGTAATACATAAGCGCACATATGATGGACACTCTACTACCCATGATCCCGTGGGTGAGGCGACTCGTCATAATCCAAAATGGCGGAAAGAAAGCGACGACGTGGCGACTTTACAAGAGTTTAAAGTAACTTTAAATAATTCAGGATTGAAACATTGTTTGTTGTAGTTAAATTTTACTCGTTTACCATCATCCAACACACTTTAAATTCACACTGCTGTGACATCATAGGTCACGTGATCAATATCAACATGGCGGATGAAAAACGGCCCAATTTTCTTTATACTACAAATATTCACACTATATAGAACAGACAGGAAGTGTGTATTAACTCACATGTAGTACAGAATTGAGTAGTGTGAGATTTCAGACAGAATAACAAAAGAAATCTCTATACAAAGTCATATGGGTGCCCTCTGGAGGTCTGGCAGTGTAGCGCTCCTGACATTCCCATAATAAGTATTCCTAATGTGAGAATGTACCAGTAAAAATTACTGAACTGAAACGATTTTTTTTTACATTTTAATTAATCATTAATTAATCGTTTTTGTCCAGAAATTGCAAAATGATGTGTGGCTTTTTTGTTAGGAAGTTAAGAAAAGTGTGTGTGTATTATTCTGGAAAACTTGTACCTGATCAGAAAACTGTGATTATTTCCGCACTTATTTTATTACATCAGTACATCTCCTCTGTTGAGATTAACAGATTGATATTAGGAACAATGAGATTCATCTGTGTGTTGTGTTGAATAATTAATTGACCGTGTAAATGTCGCTGGCACGAGTCAGGATTTGTGACCTTACAATAACTTCACAGTATTTGCACACACTTTGAGAGAGACACACACACAAACACACACACTTGCATAATCACAGCAGGCCTTCATTTCTCTGCATTAACTGCAGTGCTAATTTAGCCAGTGAGCTCGTTTTTCTCTCTCTTTCTCCCTCTCTCCGTCTCTCTCTGTTTCCCTCTGTCTCTCTCTTTCTTTTCGTCTCTATCCCTTTCTCCCTCTGTCTCTAGGTCTCCCTCTCTTTCTGTATCTCTCTCTATGTCTCTTTCTGTCTCTCTTTCTCATGTCTCTCTCCTCTTTCTCTTTATGTCTCTCTCTCTCTCTCTCTCTCTATGTCTCACTATCTCTTTCTCTTTATGTTATGTTATGTTCTGACTCTCTATGTCTCTCTCTTTGTTCCTGTCTCCATGTTTCTCTCTGTTTCTCTCTGTTCCTGTCTGTCTACATCTCTCTCTTTCTGTCCCTGTCTCTCTCTCTCTGTCCCTGTCTCTCTCTCTCTCTCTCTCTCTCCCTCTCCCACTGACCGCTGAGCAGATTTAGATATCAAAAGGCTTCAGACATCAAACGTGCTAACGTGTCTAAAAATAGATAAGTCGATAATTCAGTGGCCTCAGCGTCTTAGAGCGAAAGAGAGAAAAAAACGAGAGAGAGAAAGAGATACCCTGTGTGAGAAGAAAACCAGAAACAGCCAAGCAGCTATGGCATTAACACAACCATCTGGGACAGTAACTTTCAACTTAAAAGCAAACCAGGAAGTCGAATCATTTTTGGAATTTAGCATGGCTAAAGCTGCAACCAACCGTTATTTTAATAGTCGATTAATCAACAATTACTAAACCGATTAGTCGAATAATCAGCGATAATTTGAGTTACATTATTAGGGTCTACTTTAACTGATAAATGAAACACAGAAATCATTTTAGTGTTTTTAATAGAGCTGCAATTGTTTCATTTATTATTCAGTATCTTTGATCAATTATTCAGCTTTTGCGATTTATTAAATACCGCCAGCTCTCCGGCTTATTCGCAGTTCAGCGTTTGCGGCTTCGGTTAATCGCAGAATTTTGGGAATCTAACTAATAATTATTTGCAGAAAAACAAGCTTTTTTTTATTATTATTAAAACAGCAAATACATTTGCTAGTCATCATTATCCAAGACATTTATCTTTTGCAACAGTCATAACTTGGTGGTGCTGGGAATCGAACCCTGATCTTCCAATTAGCAGTCCAACACCTTAACCACTGCAATACCACTTCCCCAATGAGGATAATATCTTTATCTGTACATTTGACTTTATTTTATGTAAATTAAATAACGTATTACAGTATATTTTATTAAACTAAATTCTTACTGTATTTACCCTTTATATACGAAAGCTTGCATAAATTATGGTACATACGGTGTACAGATAACATCTGTATTTACAATATAGAACTGCGGGAGGCACAGCAGTACAGAATGCGTAGTACTGTTCAGGATATTTACAGATCATTTTCCATGGAACTTCTCCTTTTGTGTTAATAGCAGTGTGCATGCGTCTCTGACTGGGAAGCGCAGACAGCTTTGTTTTTGCGGCATTAGGAGTGAACAAACCTCTGCTTTTTCTTGTCTTCATGCCAGCATTGATAGCAAGTGTACTTAGAGTCACGTTCCACGCAGACACAACACTCCGTTCCGGGAAATGTCCACATTTCTAATATTTCTGACTAAAATGACCATAGAAAAAGATTTATATTTGGCAGACACCCTTATCCAGAGCGACTTACAGGGCAATCGGGGCTTAAGGGCCTTGCTCAGGGGCCTAGCAGTGGTGGCTTGGTGGTGCTGGGACTTGAACAGTCTTTCTGGTATAAGTCTAACAACTTAACCACTAAGCCACCACTTCTCACCGAAAGATAACAGCTTTAATGCAGTGATGGGAAACTAGTAAAAGTAAAAGTGCTAAAAGTAAAATTTTTTGTCAATTATAACTGAGCTTAATAATGGGAAAAAAATGTCGAGAACAAAAGTGGTGGGTAAAAAATGTCAACACACGGGCCTGTGATTAAATGCAGTATTTAATTTGTCACCGTTCTACACACAGAGTAACATATAATAACAGGGAACTGCTGTGTTGGAATCCTAGCACCATGGACAGCTCCCGAAGCAAAAATAATGGCACATGTGCACAAGGCAGATCCAGTAAGACTGCTTAACATTGTTTATAATAATTATATAGGGTACGTGTACAGAGCCAATGAAATGCATTTTTCGCATATCAGTAAGTTGGGGGTCAGAGCACAGGGTCAGCTATGAAGCAGCACCCCTGGAGCAGGAGGGGTGTTGCTCAAGGACCCAACAGTGGTTGACTTGCCAGAGGTGGGGCTTGAACCCAGGTGTTTCTGGTCTTCAGATCAGCAACGCAGCACCTTAACCATTTCAGCCACCACTGCCTTATATTAAAGGATATGTTGGAAATGACATAATAGCGTGCAAAACAAAGTATGTGAAGCGAGTAGTATGTCCAAATCGCATGTCATGGGATCAATTTCAACATGGCGTCCCAATTTCATTCATACTACCGGATAATCATACTTTTTTAACAGTTCTAAATCGTCCTTCTTTCTTTTTTTTAACTAGAGGCGAGTTATCACCTTAAAGCGTCTTGTCGAGTTGCTAATGAGGCGAGGAAGGGGAGTCAACAGATCTTTAGCGGATATCCAACGTGCTAAATCTACGTTGTTTTCCTCGAGGGAGACAGGATTCTGGCACAGCCACACACACACAAACACACCCCTTCCAGGCTACATGTCTGTTTTACACAATAATGACACACACCTGGAGTCAATATCGATCTCTCGCTGTTTCCAATGATGCTAAAATAAAAAAAATAAAAAAAACCTTGCCTGGAACCTTTGTGCAAGTGTGTGTTGTGTAACTATAGTGTAACTATATCATAGTCATAGTGATGTCTTATTAGTAAAAAAAAATTGGAACATCCATTTGAAGCTGCATGATATCATCTTACCAAATATTTTTAGCAGGATTTTTTATATTTTTACATTTCCAGTGTGTGTGTTTAACTTTATACTTGGGAAGATTTTACACAACAAGCGGTCACTGTAAAAATAATGATGTAATCGTATTTGGCATACATAAAAAAAAAATACTCCATCCAATTAGGTCTGTGCATAACAATAGGCTTTCCTACCCGACTGTCAGCATACTTATTTCTGTAACTCTGCTCACTCTGTTCATACAGAAAGGAGATGTGATCACCCTGGGTTGCCAGATCGGGCAGGTACAAAACTGATCTGGGATCAGTTAGGTGATTTTAAAACATCTGCACTTTATAGGTTAATTATAACAACATAGAATATAATAAGTTGAATGAATGGGAAGTTTAAACTCTATCTGGCAACCCCGTCATCGGCGTGTTCACATACTGCGGAAAAATAAGGCTGGATTAAAACCATATTAATTTAGATAAGTGGTTTTACACTGGAGTCAACTACAGAATTCGAAGGGTCTGAAAGGTGATGAGGGGGAAGGTGGTTAAGGTTCTGGACTCCTAACCAGAAGATTGTGGGTTCTATTCCCAGCATCGCCAAGTTACCACCGCTGGGCTCTTGAGCAAGGCCCTTAAACTCCAATTGCTCAGTTGTATAAATGAAAAATTTAGGTCACACTGGATAAGGACATCTGCCAAATGCTGTAAATAATGTCCTGGTTACAGTATTTCTTTTGGACAGGTAGGATTATAGTGGGAATGGATGTTGGTGTGTTGTAATAGTAAATCCTAGTTTATGTAGTTTGTGTATCTTTACAAATTAGTTGAACTGTAGCAGCAGTGTGTAGTTGTGTATTATTTTTATATTTGATATTTAAGTACTGTTACTAACTGTATTGCAAAGTACACAATCACACATGATGTATTGTAGTAATATTGTCTCTGATAGTCTAGTCTGCGAGCGTTCATGCGTTTAGGAGGTGTGGCTTTGAACCAGGAGGTTGTGACGTTGACTCTCATTGCTAACTGGCTACAGTTAGCATTTTTTAAAACGTCTCTTGCTAATGATAAGACACAGAAAAGTCGATGCGAAAAACTAGTTACAGGACAACCTAAACGCAGCAGGAAAACGAAGAACAATAACTGCATCAAACTGTAACTGTCGCTGTTCAACAAATTAAAACTGAAAACTGATTTTTTGTAATACTTTTCGTAAAAAAACAGTTGCTTTCTGTAAATCTGCGTTCACTTCTAATTCAATCCAAAGCAAGTCGATATGTCCAAGCGCATTTGGTGTAAGTGCAGTAACACCCCGGTGAGTCTGTAAAGTGCTTTAAATGTGTTTAAACTTTAAAAATGTTCAGAGGGGGCAAAGAAGGACGAGCCGAGGAGTCCAGGAAGAAGATGTCACTGAAGAACTCTTAAAACATTAATAAATCACTGGCTGAACATTCGCTGAGCTCAGGCTGAACTAGCATACTTACATTCTATATAGTATGTACCATTGAGTGTGTGAGGTGAGCTGTATGTCTGAAAAGTTCCCGGATGATCTACTACTTCCACACAAAGTTTAAAGCACAAATACAAAAGACTCTTGGGCCCTGTCCCAATACCCGTTAGTTAATAAGTGCTTGAGGGAACAAGTGCACTCGTGCAGAATTGGGAAGTATTAGGGAACGTCAACCTTCTGCGTCTGTCGTGACACCGATTAGACAACAAATGGCGGTGCCTGTAGTCGCACTGTTCAGTGTTGCTGCTAAAAATTATCATTACATAAATTAAATTTTACTTACAATTAACTTTCCTATTATTGGCCATTTAGTCCACCAAAACCTACTTTTTTTCTTTGTTGGTTTGTAACGTCACACCACCAGATGAATTCTGGGTAATATCATTAATTGAAGTCTGCTTGGACCTGCGCTTACAGAAGTGTAAATCAGGGGTACGAGCCAGGCAGGGCGGAGAAACTTGGCAGCCAATTGGGACACCCTCACACCCATCAGCGGGAGGTGCGAGTGGGGTATTGGGACAGGACCTTGATGAACCCGCGTGAGAGGCGACTCATCATATTCGAAAGTGGTGGAAAACGGCGTTGCGTTCTATGTGATGTCACAATATCAACATGGCAGATGTAGTTCGGTCCCGTAACCATGTTATATAGAACAGACTTTATTGTTATTTGATTTAATGTTCTGGAAGTGTGTACCATCTGAGATGTAAAACAGAATTAAATAGTATAAGATTTCGGATGGTGACTTCAGGTTTGTGGCAGATGAAGTGCTAAAATTTTGGCCATTTTTGCCTCCACTGATAGGACAGACTGAGAGATGAAACGTGAGAGAATATTCTTGAAGCTGAATCTGGTCCATTTTTGAATAAATGTAATAATATAAAGCGGTGGGGTGTGAATGCCTGGTTAAGTGGTAAGTCAGGGTGTGTATATTAATGCTAGCTTTGTGTTGGAGCTGCCGGAGTGAAACAGCAGAAGGAGATGTGACGACACCGTTTTCAGCATGCAGAGCTTTTAATATCCACATGCCTACACAAGTTCTGCTACATATTACAGCCTCCGGCATAAAAACACCAGGAAACTAACAACGAGGAGGTGATTAAACAGGATTAGGGGATAAATATAACCCTTTGCTTGCAGATCAGTCTGAAAGAATTCTTCTTATTGTTCTATTTTTACATGTTCAAAGTGTCTAATTCTTTGGGTAGTGACGTCATCGTCCTGCTACTGCTAAAAAATTATTAACCTCTGACATAGTCATTGATGTTGCTCCTGTCCCGGTACCCTCACTTGCACCCTTGTGTCACTCATTAGCTCGTCTCGCTGAAGGGTGTGGGCGTGTAGGGTGCACCAATTCACCTGGTGAGCTTCTTAACTTTGCCTATTTGTTCCCTTAATGCACACTTTCTGTAAGTGCAGGTTCAAAGCAGACTTCACTTTCATTCTCGTGGTGTGTGACATCCCATTTTTTTGTGGTTTTCCCAAAAGTCCGAACAAATCTGCTTTACTTTTCCACTTTTTCCTTCATTGGTTTGAAATGTCACACCACCAAATGAATTCTGGGTAAAGTTTCCCTGGAACTGTACTTACAAAAAGTGTGCTTTATGGGCACAAGTAGGTGGGGCGGAGACGCTCACCAGTGAATTGGGACACTCTACTCACTCACACCCCTCAGCGGGGAAACCCAAATAAGTTGCACAAAGGTGCACAGGAGGGTATTGGGGCAAGTTTACAATATTATAACTTAGTTAAAATATTGAGTTAAAGTGGGAGGTGGTTTACTGTTGGGCCCCTAAGTAAGGCCCTTAACACTTAACTAATCAATTGATATAAATGATAAAACAAGGAAATCACTTTTAATTTCAATAAAAATTATGGTTTATTTCCCTACTGGCGGCTTTCTGACTGCAGCAGTGACAGTTCTATTTCGAACTTTTCTTTCTTCGGTTGATGATGAGGATGATGATGAAGATAATGCTGATGATAATGATCTTTATAACGGTGTTACAGTAGAAAAAGCACCATGCACCAGACCACGTACCCGAGTGGAGTCGTAAAAGCTCTTTGATTAAACAATATAATGAGATGGATGCGTACAGGCTCCCGGCGTGCTGGTGGAAGGGAATGAATAGTTTGGCAGCGTTTCCAGTGGGATGGGATAACTGAGCGGTCGGGGGTAATAACGGCTGCTGAGAAAAAGCAATCTGCAAATTACACTCGCAGCCCAGGCGGAGTGACCAACGTTCTGAGAAAATGAATAAATTACAGCCCAGCATAAAGCACTTAACTGCAACGCTTGCTGCACAGCCAAGCACAAAAGTTTGTACACCCTCAGGTAAAAAAAAAAGGCATATAAGCGGAGCACAGCATGGGAGGAAAGGTCAGCTGTGTTTTACAGTTTAGAGACACAGAGGAAGAGTAGGACGTAGCAGAGCTAAAGATGTTGAGGTTTTCTTTGAGAGTGATGAGGTTGGACAGGATTAGGAACAAGCATATCAGAGGAACGGATCATGTTGGACGTTTCGGGGTCAGAAAAGGACAGATTAGGATGGTTTGGACATGTCCAGAGGAGCAATAGAGGAAATATCAGTAGGAGGATTTTGGAAATTGAGCTGTGGGAAGCAGATAAAGAGGAAGATCAAATAAGATGAGGGATATGGATAGAAGATGCTTCGCTTTGGCGACTCCTGAAGTGAACAAATTAATTAAATTAACTATAGTGCAGGTTTTCTTAAATACATGAGGTGTCTTGATAGATCTGATTATAGCAGTGACCTCGACTCATTCCAAACTGATCTCATTAGCCAATTTGGCATCCTCGAGCTTCTGACCACTACAAGTTATTACCCCCAAAATACGAGGAACAAATCCACTTCCATTTCATTACCAGGCGAAGTTCTGCAGCCTCAATGCAAGTTTAGTGTCAAAGTTACTCACACAACATGAACACCACGCCGAGAGACTGAGTGGAACATCAGACGGCATAAAAATTATCTTATGCATCTCCCTCTGATCATTTTTTCCTTATTTTTATCATTACTTACTTTTATTTACTTTTTGGGGTTTTTTTTATTATTTACTTTCTATGCAAGTTGTAATTATTTGTTAATATGATTTTTTATCATATCAAAAAGTTATGAACGAGTCAAAAAATCGTATTAAAAAGAACAGAAAATTATTCATTTTAAACGTTTGATTGTAAAAGACAGTCTGAAATGTTTTGTTTCCCTCTTGTGGCTGCACGAGGAACTGCAGCATTAAATGATTAAATGAAACGTTTTCCTGTACGTTTAAAGAGGAATAAAAAGAAATAAATATAGTAAACAATGAAACAATGAAAAATAAATTATAAAGTTGCCGTTGAATAAATCATAAACTTGCGTTTTTCTGACTTTTCTAGACCAACAGCAAGAAAAAGTAAATTGCAAAGTTGGAAATATATTAATATAAATATTAATCGTTTTAAGGGTATTAATGTTGAGATATTAAGAAATATTATATTACACATATTATTGTTTTTATATTATTTATCTATATAGTGTACAGCATATTTTCTATAATATATTTTTTTATTATTAAATACAATTGCTAATCATCAACGCGACGCTCTTATAGCGTCCCACAGCCATGAGCAAACCCGGAAACAACGCTTTCTTGCCCTCTAGTGGCCAAAACAGGGTAACGTCCTGAAAAAGTCATGAGGTGCAGATAAGAATTAAATTATTTTTTTTAATAGTACCCCCCGCAAAATAATTAAAACTCGCGATTTAATCGTGATTAAAATCTCTGTGCGAAATAGTCCACATTTGTGGCTAGAAAGAAGATAAAACAAAAGAAAAAATAAAAGTGTGCAATAATAAAAGCTGTGCACAAACCAGGTCCAGACCAAAACAGCACCCAGACTATAACTAAAAAAAACTAAATAAAATCTGTATTTTTTTTTTTTTGTAAGAAAATTTAATTATTTTATTAAAATGCCTCACTTATATATTCTCAAACACACACACACAAATAAGGCTTCCACAATGCCTGCTTATCTCAAAACAGGTTTAATTTAATATGTCTTTATTTTTTAAAATAATTAAACATTTGTCATTTTCTCCAACCCACTTTAAATTCCTGTTATCATTTATTTAAAGGATCAACAACAAAAAAAAGTCAGGTTGAATCGGAGACCACTACAATCCAAAACAATTCCCCTCTCTCCCTCCGTCTCTTTTTCTCTCTCTCACTCCCTCCCTCTCTCCGTGTCTCTCTCTCTCTCTCTCTCTCTCTCTCTCCCTCCCTCTCTCTCTGTCTCTGTCTCTGTCTCTGTCTCCGTCTCTCTCTCTCTCCGTCTCTCTCTCTCTCTCTTTACAATCTGTTCTTACATATACAACAAAATTCAAAAGGTTGAAATTGAAAACTCAGGAGTATAAATGGAGGAAGGCGGGACAGAGGAGGGGGTAAAAGGGAAATAAAATAGCGAGTGGTGTTCAGTAATACATATTTAACACTCTGTGACCGTCCCTAAAGAAAAATAGATATATATATATATATATTTATAAATGCGCTAAAGGTTCTAATAGATCGATCGACAACAGTTTAATGAGCTGCGTTCAGTTACAATATTTAACACTGTAAGAAACTCACACACACTCGTACACACGAACGATACGAGCTTCTCAGGTTTGGCGCATGGATGCTGGGTTCTCGGTGTCTTTGCAGCAATGGTGTGTGTGCGTGTGTGTGTGTGTGTATGTATATGTGTGTTAGTTTACTGGTACCAGTGCCAGACTGGTGCAGAGAGAAAGTCCCCAAAAAAATGAAGAGAGGAGTGGAAAATCCTGGCAGCACCGAGAGAATAGGAAATAATAGTTAGTGTGTGTGTGTGTGTGTGTGTGTGTGTGTGTGTGTGTGTGGTGTGTGTGGTTGCTGGTTAGCACTTAGTCTTTCCACTTTTTCTATTAATATCTTCTAAGGAAACTGAACAGTGATGAAAGATGAACGGATAGGAAGGAGAGAGAGAGAGAGAGAGAGAGAGAGAAAGTATAGACGGTGCGTCTAGACGAGTGCTAACAGAACGGATCTTTGCGTCACATGACCGTGATGAGGGTTCTGTTTTGGAGCTGATTTGAGGTTCTCTCCACTGTAGCAGTTCTTTTTCAATTCTAGCTTTTGCTCAAGTCCGTTTCTTAAATCCAGGAGGACGAGCAAGTTCTTCTCGTTTTTTTTTTTTGTTTTTTTTTTATTGAAGTCCTTTTTCATTTTCAGTGTAATATTTTCGAAGCCAAAAAAAAAAAAAAAAAAAAAAAAAAAAAAAAAAACAGAAAAAAATATTTACAGTGACGTCGAAAAAACAAAAGAAACGAGGGAAATCTACAGTAAAGTAAGGCGCACAAGACAGAAAGGAAAAAAGAAGGAAAATTAACATGAACGGAAAACTAAACCGAAGAGAGAGACGGCCTGTGTGGGCGTGGCCAGCGGCGCAGGAGTGTGTTCCAGGGGAAGCGGCGCGATGCGAGACGGCGTTAAGTGGGAATAATGGCGTTGCTCCGCAAGCCTCGCTTCAGCTCCAGGTCCTCAAGCTTCTTCCACAACTCCTCTCGCTCCTTCTCCTTTTTCTTCTCTCTGTGAGCGAGAAAATGAGAATGAGAAGCGGTGAGAGGGGCAGTGTTACAGCCGAGGGACAGAGAGAGAGAGAGAGTGAAGAAAAAATACTGAACGAGTAAGAGAAAATATAGGATCAAGAATGAAGAGAAAAAGAGAGTGGAGAGACTAATAGAGAGAAACTATTAGAGAAAGAGTAATAGCGAGAGCATAAAACTGTGTGTGTGTGTGTGTGTGTGTGGTGTGTGTGTGTGTGTGTTACCTCTGACGATCTGACTTGTATGTGGCAGTGAGTTCATCAAACAAAGTGCTGTTCATTTCCATGAAGGCTTTCAGGACGTTATACACTAAAGCTACAATCGCCCTAAAATAGAGAGAAGAAATAAATCATCATACGGCCACTGTGGGAGGCGCAAACATGCAGAAGATATTTTATTTATATGTGTGTGTGTGTGTGTGTGTGTATTTCTGCACTAACGGGTTCCAGTGCTCTTTGGAGATCCTGTACAAGCTGGCGAACATGATGGGCAGAATGACGTTGGAGTTTTCCTCAATAAGACTCATAATATACTCGTTATTCCAGTAGTACAGTGCTCGCTCGGCCACCTACACAAACACACACAAAAACAAGGCACACACTCACTTTATAAATAACACACTCGCAGGTGATCACCAAAATGTGTCGTTTTTCTCAGGCGATAAAATGTCTGTGTCTCTAAATTTTGTGCAGCTGACCTGAAAGTGGGGACTGGAAACACATCTGGAGATCTGTTTGAACAGCGGCTCCTGAATCTTCACAAACTGTGTGGGTTCGATCACATCCAGGATTTCTTCCAGCTCTCCGAGGAACATCACCTAAAACCACGGAGCCTCGTTAAAACCTCTCACACACACTCGCTCGCATTACTCTCTCTTTAATTAAAAAAAAAAAAAAACACACCTCTTTTTGACTGCAGGTTTTTGGCCAGAACTTGAGAAGTCCTCTAATGACCTGTGCAGGAGAAAAACAAAAAGAAAGAGGGAGAGATCAGCAGAAAGTAAAAGATGTTCTGGAGAAGTTAAAGCTATCTAGACAACCAAAAACAGAGAAGAAGAAAAAGAAGAAAAGTGCAAAGAGTTTAAAGGGAACTTACGGGTTCCGTCAGTGTGGGGTCTTTCTCTAGGAACTGTACAATACAATACGCCAGCTGCAAAACAAACCGCCATCTTTACTGCTCAGAAAGGCAAACATGGCAGGTAAACACACATTTACACACAACCATAAACAGCGAAGGAGTTAATAATATTAAATATGTTTAGGAAATAAGTACAATAAGATAAAAGCAAAGTGATAAAGGCGGGACTTATTATAGATATATATATATATATATATATATATATAAATAATCACCTGAGACGCCACCTATTGATTTTAATTGGCTTATTTATTTACAGCTGTACTGTACTGTACAGAGGACATCCAGGGTGTCTATTTGATTGGCTGGGATACTAAAAACTAGTTCTCACACTACATCCAAAATGGGCCGGTCGTAAAAACATGCAAGTTTTATTGAAAGGACCGTCTTTTTAAACTAAACTGGTCATGTGATCCACTACGTCAGACATTTTCTTATCTTGGCTTTTAAAAGGATATGAATTAGGAAACTGTTGTCGTTGGATTACTAACAAGAAGACTGTGGGTTTGTTTCTAAGCACCACCAAGTTACCACTGCTGGGGCCCCTGAGCATGGCCCTTAATCCTCAACTGCTCAGTTGTATAAATGAGATAATGCATAGATTGATTTATAGAGTGTGTGTGTGTGTGTGTGTGCGCCTGCACGCATGCGTTTCAGTGATTTCCTGAAGTCCAACACAATCATTAATGCAAATTCATCCAATCCCTGTGCACCACTTTGCAACTCTATCCAAATCTTTTTAAAAAGTTGACCAATCATTGTAAAGCTCCGCCCAAAATGTACCTATGCTAATACGCCAATGCCTCTTGTTTACCAACAAAAAATTGCGAAAGAGTGTGTTCTTTGGTGTTTTACCTCCACCAGAAAATTACAATTATTTACTAATTAATTGTTAATTTCTCTGATTATTATTAGTTGCGCATCCGTACTCATTAAAAGTAAGAATTCTACCTCAGGTACCTTTAATTTAGCGTCTGAAACACACACCTGTGCATGGAAGAGTGAGAGACTCCTGACTGTGTGCAGAGGAATCAACACCTTCACCAGAAACTGCTTGTGTTCAGCTTTCAGAGGTAAAGCGAAGCCGTTGATGATGCTGCAATAAGAAGTCGATACACACACAGACATTATATTAGTGTCATCCAGACAGACACACACAATGTTTTGGAAATGGGACGCTCATCATTCCCCCAGGAGTATCTGATTACACGTACCTTCCCAAGATTTCCAACAATTCGGCTACTCCATTGAAGTGCTCAGTTTCATAAACAAAACTAGACAAAAAAAAAAAAAAAAAGAGAGAGAGAGAGAGAGAGAGAGAAAAAAAAGAATCACACTAAGATTATTGTTTTTGCGTTACTTTTAACGAAATCATTTACAGGGCAAAAATTACGATCTTAGTGGTGAAACCGGAATTAACATATAGTCGAGTTATGCTGCGTCTGCAATTGCACACTTCTGTACTATAGAGGGGACTACTACACACATCTCACACAAACCATGGACACTTTACTATCCACAATCCCGCAGGATAGACGACTCGTATTCCAAAATGGCGGAAAGTATGGTGACAATGGGGTTTAGGTGTTGCCACTGCTTCTCCCTGTATCTCTCTGTTCTGAAGCAGCTCCACCACGTCTGTCCTCTGATATGGAAAACCCACTGATGATCTTGATTTGAAGGTTTAACTAGCATCCAGAGTCTGCTCGTCAGACATTGCTAACAGAAAACAGGCGTTTTCTCTCATTTTTACGGTACACCGAATGTTCTCATCTACGTTAAGGTATTTGGCTAAAAGGTACCTAGCAACAGTGTATGTTAACATTAGCTTAGTCGTCTTTATGCCCACATCAAAGTGGACAAATTTCATCCAACAGCAAATGTGATTATCCTGACCTGAGCTAATTAATCAACTCCTCTGTCCTTTCGTTCTTTTCATCCATGTTGCCATAAAAATATTCAACTGTTGCTGTCTGTAAAGTTTCATTACTGACTGTGCGTCAAAAAAACATAAATTATAAACCCAGTGAACAGCGGAGTCATTTACCGTAGAAAAATATTATTGATCTGTTTTCGTATAAAAGCCCTCAGCCCCAGGAATTTGCCGTAGATTCTGTGTAAGACTGTCTTCAGGTAGTCTCTCTCCCGCGGGTCCTCGCTGTCAAACAGTTCCAGCAGCTACGCAGGGAGACAGGAGACAAACCAGTTAACCAAAGGCATTCCAGGACCATTTTGAGATTTACAGTGAGTTTTACTGTTTAGGACTTACCTGTAAGACAAATTTCTGGTCTATATACTTTTTGGCAATGCTGGGCTGGAACTCCTGACTCTCCAAAAAGCGAATGAAGAACTCATACACCAACTGAGAGAGAGAGAGAGAGAGAGAGAGAGAGGGAGGTGGTGAGGTGGGAAAGAGAAAAGAAATTCAAAAGATCATCTAATAACGCTTTTCAACCAGTGCTTTTGGTAGCACATTAGGTGTTCGCATGGAGCAGTGTTTCCAATTACATTTTGATCGGAATGAAAAGGTTCCGTGTAAACACTTTAATAGAAATAAATCTGATTACAATTTCACAAACTGTGAAGGAAGTGGTAGCACAGTGGTTAGAATGTTGGATTGCTAATTAAAAGGGGTTTAATTTACACACCACCACCAAGTTGCCACTGTTGGGCCCCCAAGCAAAGGTCCTTTAACCCCCAGTTACTCAGTTGTATAAAAGAAAGAAATGTAAGTTACTCTGGATAAAAGTCTCTGCTAAATGGTGTAAATGTAAACTACATCCAGTAGAGGGCGCCTATGTGCAACTTAAAAGTAATATAATTTAAATAAATGCTTTTTTTTCTGTTTTACTTCTGTTACAGGTAAAAAAAAATAGTAGGAGAAAACAGTGGGACCTGACCTACTGACCAAATATATAGTACAACACAACACACACAATACACACACACCTGTAAATGTGGCCATGAAGCCTCTAAAGTGGGCTCATCCTCCTCTGGGTCAAACTCATTGCTGTCGCTGGGTGGAAGAGTGCGGAATATGTTGTAGGACACCTGAGAAAGTGTGATATATGTGTGAGAGAAAGAGAGCGAGCGAGAGGGGAAAGGAAATAAGCAAAAGAGTGAATGAGAGAGAGGGAGATAAATTAAGGAGAGAGAAAGAGAAGGAGAGACAGAAAGCAAGTGAGAGAGATTGAGAGAGAAATAAACAGGTAGAGAGAGAGAGAGAGAGGGAGAGAGGGAGGTAGAGAGAAAGAGAGAGAGAGAGGGAGGGAGAGAGAGAGAGAGAGACAACAAATTTTATTTTGTTATTGTGGACTGTAACGGTTTATAAGTAAGTGCGGTGAATTAGGATTATGGCTTCTTCCCAGTTAGAAGGATCATTTGGAAAATAATACGCAAGCAAACGGCACGTCTGTAATATGGGAATAATTTGGGTTCGAAGTGAAAGACACCAAAACAAAATGAAAAAATATTTTTTTTTTAAATAATAAAAGCTAAAATAACATAATATCTACGCATCTATTTGGTAGAAAGGCACACTGTGCACATCTGCTTATGTGTGTGCATATATATATATATATATATATATATATATATATATATATATATATATATATATATATATATATAACACATATATATAAACAATATACACAACAGAATTGCAGAAAAGGGTATAAACAGACCACTAATACACTTCTAGGGTTGCCAATTCTTGTGATGTGCAGTATTGTTAGATTGTTTATTGTCTCCAATTTTGTGATATTGAGATATCGTGATATATTGAGATATCGTGATATCATTGTCTCCAATGATATTTGTAATTTGAAATAAAGCCTATCAACAAAAAACAATTTTGTTTCTAAGAAATGTTAGTTTAATGGGATGCCAGTACAGTGGAACCTCAGGATACCAAAGGTCCTCTGTTTTAGACTTTTTGCTTTACGAATTTCCATCAGCATATGAAGCATGGAAACGAATCGACCTGAACCGAACGTGTAGTCAGTGGAAAGCTGAGGCCAAGCCCAACCCGATTATTAGGATCGTTTTTTCAGTAAATAAAAGCTGCTTTAAAATAGTTAAAGGCTGTGATTTTTTTTTGTTGACAGATTGCTTATTTTTATTTTATTTTCTGAAGGTTTTGATTGTTTTTATATGCAAAAACACGATACTTGCATTAAAATTAGTTGATTTTTTTTTTTTGGAAGGTAAAACTGATTATCTGCACTTACATTATTTCTGATGGGAAAATTTCTGATGAGAGTTTCGAGAACATGCAGCGATCAGCCAATCAGTTTTGCGGGCAGAAACTTACCATTTTGACGACCTCCGGGTAGGCCTGCTCGGTGAGGTAGCCTCGGCTCACCGTCACGTAGTCCACCAGCTCGTTGAGCGTGGAGCGTTTGTACTCCTTCATCTTCAGGTCAGACAGCGTGTCCATGAAGTCGAACAAGGTGCAGCACTGCTGCAGCTTTTTCAGGAACAAATCCGGCTGCTCCTGAGCAGGAACGTCTGCTCACACAATCACACACACGTTACACAGTTAAAACAATATAGTATCATTAACATCGGATTAAATTTTATGTCTGTTTATACACTACGTGATACGAGTTTTAGTATGAGAACGAGCTGTTACTACGGAAACCATGTAGCGCTGAGGCGAGCGCTCTGGGATCAACCTGTGATTCGTTACAGCTGCAATTAAAAGGAATTAAATCAACATCATCTGGCCAATCAGAGCTCAGAGCACAGGGCAGAGTTTCGGCTGTATGCAAAAAAGACTTCCAACGTCGTCTTATAGAACCTTACGGGTTCGTGTGAAATGAATCTCTAGAAAGTGAAGGGCTGCACGGATAAAGTAACAACCATGTGAGGCACGCATGCACACACCACACACACACACACACACACACACACAGCCAGGGAGGGAAAATCCCAGTGTGAGTAAATGGAGTAGTAACGGGCTGACAGAAAGTTTAATGTGTGTAAAAAAAGTGTGTGTGAGTGCAACAAAGAGAACAAAATGTTCCAACAAGTGGGGTGTAAAAATAAAATGCTATAGGTGTATAAACACACACACACACACACAAACACACTATAATAAAAGGAAATTTATATCCTTATAAATAAAAAAGGTTTAAAGCATGTAAGTAATTATCATGCCAGTGGGAGTCTCCCTGCTGTCAGGCTGTATATGAACACACACACACACACAAAACGCCAACATAGTTCACATTCTTCTAGTCAGAGAAACCCAGAACACCTGCAGATACAAACAGATCCCTCGCTCTCTCTCATTTTTTTTTTGTGCTTGCTCACTCACACACACACACCCGTCTTGCGTGCCCAGAAACACACGCGGGTCACGCACACCACCCATCCGGCTTGCGCACACCCACAAACCCACACCCGGCTCACGCGCAGACACACACACAAACAACCCAAGGAGAGAGATAGATTATTCCAATTAAACAATAAAACTGCACTGGACAAATAAAAGGATAATGATAATGAGCTCACACTGGTCTTGTCCTTCTTATGGACATCTCACTCACACACAGAAGACACACACACGCATGACACACTCACCCTCACCGCTTGTCTGTCTGTTGTCTTTTTTTCCCCTTTCTTACACTCTAAAGTAAAAGATAGTCAGACTGGAAGTGAAGTAATTAAAAGTAAAATGTGTGTGTCTGTGCGTGTGTCAGTGTGTGTGTACGCATGTGCTTAGGTGTGTGTGAATGTACTGAAAGGAAAGCAGTAGTCAGGATCAGGTTACCAGGCACAGCTGACCCCACGGAAACTATGGCTGGGTGGAGAGAGGGGAGGGCCTGGCTGAAACAAAATGACACCTCCAGCCCAACACACACACACACACACACACACACACACACACACACACACACACACACACACACACACACACACACACACACACACACACACACACACACACACACACACACACACACACAGGGTGCATCGTTACTTTCTGTCTTCAGTTCTATTTTCTGTCCCTCTCATTTTAAACTTCTGCCAGAGAGAGAGAGAGAGAGAGAGAGAGAGAGAGAGAGAGAGTAAAGAAGCAAAAAGTTTAAGAACAAAAAGGACGATGGTCCGGACAAACAGGTGAAAACGAAGGACTGTGTATTTGTGCCCAAAAAAAAAAATGCACAAAAATTGTGGAAATTTAAAAAATATGGTTTTGTCTTGCTCAATCTGCTCCATGAAGAACCTTGTATTCGAGACTTTCTGACAGAGACTTTCTGCCGCAGTCATTCCGCATTGGCAGCAGAACATCAGGCATCGTCACACTGAGCACAGGTGGCCCCCCCAAGGCTGTATGCTCAGCCCACTACCGTTTACGCTGCTCACCAAAGATGAAATCCAAACTTAAGTTTGCTAATGACAACAGAAGTGGGTCTCATCAGAAATAACAACAAAACATCATACAAAGAGAGGATGGAACAACTGTTGAGCTGGTGCCATAACCAGAACCTGTCTCTCAACATAGACAAACAAAGGAGATAGTTGTGAACTTCCGCAAAGGGTCGGTTATATAATTGGGTCAACTCAAACCTGGAACACTTCCAACGCCAGATTCAGTCTGTATCCAGCCCAGATGATGGATCAGCTCCTAAATACGACCTCTAAAGACTTAAATTTCAGTGGAGACCAAGACAACTAGATGACCATCTGGACAAGACCACGGGAAACAGACAAGTCCTCTGCACAATCTAACTTTGCTGCAGCATGGAACTACCTGCTGGTCTGTTGGGCTAGAGGAGAAGTGCACACCCCTCAACCACCCACAAATCGATCATGGTTTCTCTTAAGGTTTTTGCTTCATTCTATCACCGATGGAGTTTTGGTTCCTTGATGGTGTCACCTCTGGCATGCATCATTGGGGACTTAATTGCTGTAGATATCGTTGACTTGATTGCACGATACTAATTAATCCAAACTTGGTGCTATAGTAAGTGTTTACTATTGTCCTTGCATTGACTATTTTCCAGAGTTGACCTGCCCCATTCTTACCATTCTTTACAGATGAACTGTGGAGAGTGTCCTTGCCAGGTGCACCCTGCATCACAGTGGGGTTCAAAAATTGCAAAACTTTAGAACGAAATACCCTACAGCGCATAGGGAGGACAGCTGAAAGAATCAGAGGGGTCCTCCCTACACTCGAACCATCTTTCAGACCTATGCAGACCCTTCGCCTTTGTGAAGGATAACTTTGATCAGGCAGGAGATTCTGAAGCATCAGGATCCACAATACAAGGTTCTGCAGCAGCTTTTTACCCCAAGCTGTTGAACACCCTGGTACCACCTACCTGCCTGCCTAACTAACCAACTTTACTTTGCAGCAAAATGCGCATTACATTTTGTGCATCGACATTTAGTTAGTTCTGTTAATTTGTAGAATTGCACACAACGGTTAACTCTGATGGCGCACTTTACTTATACTACCTACATTTGACTTCATGTTAGAGCTGTTATGCATAATGTTATTCATAACGTTTAATGCCAATGTTTACTCAATATCTATGCACCTTGGCAAATGACAATAAAGCTGAGTTGAGTCGAGAGTTGAATTGTTCCCTCAGCATGGAAAGAGAGCAGAATTCCATCCTTAACCTGAACTTTTTATTATTGTGGGGCGGCAACAAACTATTATTTTAATAGCTGATTAATCTGCAAATATTAAAACGATCATTCGATTAAGCAGCTATTTTTAGCAATTTGCTAAATTATTAAGTTATGCCTATGATAACAAACAAACCCCCCAAAAAGGGATATTAATTAGTTTGCAATTATTACAAACTACTAAAAAATAAACTAATTTACCAATAGTTATTCAGACAAACAAAATAATTCTGATAGAAATCATCTGTTACCTTGTAGATATGGGAACCCGTATCACCTCCAACACACACCTCTCTTTTTCTGTCTTCTATTAGGAGATTAATTAATTTAAAAATAAAATGCATTGGATTTCATAATGGAACTGCGTCGCTGTACGTGTAAAAAACTGCGCCACTCCACATACACAGTGATGACCTTTCATTAAAAAGTCAGAACAAAAACCATGAGCTGCTTAATGAGGCCCCTGTTGCCTTTTTTTACCCATAATCCCTGGTGAGGGCAGAGAGATAGAGGAAGACCAAAAGGAAAAATTAGCCAAACTAACCAGATTCGTTATTTAAAATAAAAGGAGGTATTACACAAACTTTAGATTAATACATCTTAGGTTGGATGCATAAGTCCAGATTTTTCTAAGAGCCGGGTAGTTTGACAATTTATTTTAGTAACGTCGTCTCTGGTCGTCTAGTCTGGCGTGTCGGTGTCCCAGGTGCCATGGCTCTGGATGTCGTTTCGCATGGAGGGCTTAACAGGCTAGAGTTAGCATTTTCCAAGATGTCCCACTTCACCTTTAAGATCAGTTTTTCCTAATGTAATGCTCACTTGTACTGCACTACACTCAAAAAATTGGGATTTTGTAACATAAATTACTAAATCAATGAGCAAAAGGGAAAAATCTTGCCTGGGGCAGCGAAATGGCCAGATTTTTTTATTTTTTTTTATCCTGCAGTGCTGTTTAAAGCTAAACATATGATTAATCAGATGATGTCGAGGAGTTTCTGGGTCCTCAGTAACGGTGGATCAGCAAGTTGTGAGACAGGAGGCATAAAACAGTGAATGAATGTGTAGTAATAAAGATGCAATATAAATCTGAACGTTTTGTTTGCGGGACTAAAGAAAGGTCAGAGTCTCAGGTTTTGTCTATGTAATTAAAACACTGTCAATAATAAAAAGCAGTTAAAGGCCGTATATAAAACTAGACTGATTAATGGGACTAATGGTTATAATCAGAGTGATAGATAAAACCATTAAGGGTGTGTGTGTGCGTTACCTTTGAGCAGAGGGAGGGGGGTGAGCTCGATGGGTTTGCCCTGAGAGCGGAACTGCGAGGAACTCTGCGAGCGCTTCTGCTTGGCCTTCCTGACCGATTTTCGGGAGAAACCGTCCACTTTGTCCACTGACGGCGGAGAGGTGGCTGCTGAGGACATAGCCCTGAAATTCAAATTTAAGACACTGTGATTTTCATGTCAACCATAAAAAATCAGCAAAAAAAATTAGGTTAAAAAAAGTAGCTAAAATTTTTTTTGAAAAAAAGGTGATTGGTGCTACATAGAACACCACAGACTGAAGTAAATGAACGCAAACCACATAAAAAGTGTGGGTAAAAACTTGCAGGATACATAAAAGAACCACAAAACTTCAAATGTGGGAATCATTCTTTTTTTTACCCCTGCAAATAAGGGCTTTAAAGGGTCTGCAATTTGGGATGCGCCGGTACCATTTTTTACAGCCTGAATGCGAGTACCGGTATTGTTTTCCCCCTGGTACTCGCCGTTACTGATTCCTGTACTTTCTTAAGAGGTGGGATTATTTGCATGGCTCTCAGGTTACTGTAACTTTTGCTATTTTCTCTCGCCTTGCAACGATTTGCCGCAGGGTCGGTTACCGGAGTGCTAACGGTAAAACTAGCAGTAAATAGTCAGTACTCACTTTTGTGTTTTAATTTTAGATGTTATATCAGATTACTCCTGTTTTTGTACCTTTCAATTTGTTTGTGGCACACAGGTTTTTTTTACACAGCTGCTGCCACAGCCTTTTGTGCACTAAAAATCCTGTCAATGACGTCACAAAATGCATCAGTACATGAGCTCAGAATCAGGACCCGTCCTGATGTGACTACCAGTCTAGCGCTGTAGAGGAAGGCTGTAAGACTGTGAGCAAGTTTTACAAAACTACACACAAAGTCTTGCTTTAAAGTATTTTGACAGAATTAAATATAAAGCAAATACCAAATTTAATGTCGCTTTCGGTTAGAATTATAAACTGATTTCTGGTTATTTAGTCAGTGTGAAACAAACTAATGTTATATCCTATTAATAGTGAGGGTTTTTTTCATTTTATTTAATATTTTAACAAATCAAAGACTATAATATAACAAACATTTTAATAAGCATGAAGTGATTTCCTTGTTTTATTGATCAGTAACAATAGAGAACTGATATAAAGAATCCAACTGCCGAATAATCGATGGATTGTTATAATAATCGCAGATAGTTTGTGGCAGCCCTATTATGCACCGTACACTGGTTTTGTAAGCGAAATGCAGCGAGTAAGAGGACGTCGGACCTGCCAACCCTGAAAAACGACGTGGATGAGGGGTGTGTCTGCCAGCAAACCTTTACTGAGGGCATGGAGAAAACGCTGCAGTCACTTTATTTAATAGATCAACACAGAGAAGCACATATTTGTAAAGTGAAACGAAAATGATTTAACTTTAAGCAAATAAAAATCTGAAAAGTGTGATGTGGCATTTGTATTCTGCACCCCTGTACCCTAATACCCCTAAAGTGCAATCACAGCTGCCTTCAGAAGTAATTACCTAATTAGTTAATAGAGTCCACCTGTGTGTAATTCAGTCTCAGCACCTGTTCTGGGAAGGCCTGCGTGGTTTGTTAGAGAGCACTAGTAAATAAACAGCATCATGAAGACCAAGGAGGTTTTGGAGAAGTTTAAAGCAGGGTTAGGGTACAAAAAAATATCCCAAGCTTTGAACATCTAAATGCAAAGCGTTATTTGTTGCGAAAAAAAGTAACACTGCAGCTCCTCCAGAGTGACCCTGGGCCTCAGGCCGGCTTCTCTGACCAGTGCTCTTCTTGCTCGGTTTGTCAGTTTAGGTGGACGGCCATGTCTTGGTGGGTTTGCAAATGTGGCATACTTTTTCCTTTTTGTGATGGATTGAGCAGCGCTCCTTGAGATGTTTAAAGGTTGGGATATTTTTTTATAACTTAACCCTCCTTAAAACTTCTCCACAACTTCATCCCTGACCTGTCTGGCAGGTCCCTCTGCCTTGGTGTTCTCTAACAAACCACTAAGGCCTTCAGAGAACAGGTTTTTATACTGAGACTAAATTAAACACAGGAGGACTTTGTGTTGGTTTACCACATAATTCAAAATTAAATATATCATTTTGTGAGAGGTTTTATAGACTTGGCAAATTCATTTGTCAGATGTTTGTAGGTAAAGACATACATTTGCAGGTTTTCTGAGGCTTTTATAATATTGTTCATATCGATATTGAAATTATATCGTATCGGCCAAAATTAAGAAATATATCGTGATATAAAATTCAGCCATATTGCCCAGCCCTAGTTTCATCTAAAGGCCTCCTCAACATCAGTGACCGCTATGTAGAGGGAGTCTTTTCCTCCTTCTCCTTTTCATCTAAAACTATAAAATTTACCCAGTCATCACATTCAGTTTTTTCAAATTAGACATTTTTACACAGAAGCAAGTTCTTGATCACTGACTTAATTTGAATACCAGCCATAAGCATTTAATCTCAGTAATTTATCATTTAATACATTAGTGCTAATGTGGACCCTACTGTCACTCCAAGATGTTCGGGAGCACGATCCAGGAGTTACTTTTTACAGACAATCTATGGTGTAACATCGTGACCCAGGAACACTCCTCCTCCTCTAGGCATGGTCTGAAGCAATGCTGATCATTTGCATAGGTTTTGGACATTCCCACAGTCCCACATCTTTCTAGTCAGGTGTATTTGATACCTTTAATAAAGTGCTCAACACTAACATGGACCCTGATCATTTGTTAGAGTTTTTTTTGGAGTATCCCTTAGACTTCTGGCTACCCAAGAAAGTAAGGTTATTGCTTTTACTACAATCTTGGCCAGACCAGCTATCCTTGCCTAAGTGGAAACACCCCTAACACACATGACAGGTGGATGCAGGACAGGACATTTATAATTGTATCAGACTTGAAAAGATAAGATACTCAGTCTCAGTCTCCTTCAAATGGCTTTATAAGACTGGGGATCCCCTTTTTTGAACTTTATTAAAGGCATCTTTTGGGCACCTGTAACTGGCAACATGTAATGTCTGTCGTTTGTTAGAAGGGTTTATTTGTTTAATTTAATTTTTCTCTGAGTTAATATAAATGGGGGACACGGGACGAGATTGATAAGAGACGTATACTTTACTGTTCCCCTGGCTACAATTACTGTAATCTGTATTGAAACACAAAATAATACAATTTAAATTAAAAAAATATTCTTGTTGCTTTTTAACATTACAGTCGAACCTCTGATGTCACATGGACTACATTCGACTACGTCGGTCATCTTAGTACGTTCCTGGGGCTTAAACTTGGTAGTTAGCCTACAGTCTATGGGAGGGACAATTTCCATTGTGTTCCAAAGATGAAAGAAGGTCTTACACTTTTGGAAATTTTGGAGGCGAGTAACTAATGTCAAAGTTTTCATTTTTGGGTGAACTATTTCTTTAACCACCAAGCTACCGAACTTTAACTCACTTTACGATAAAAAATTTAACAAAGGGAATTGGACCAAAAAGTTTTACAATATCGATAAATTATTACATCCTAAATCAGACAAAAAAACTAAAAGCCACCTAACTCACATTTCCCACTGCTTCCGGACAGAGTGCAAAAATTTCCCTTTCGAGTCGAAATTAAACAGTTGAAACGATCCGCTCGGGCTCTTCTACACGAGTTTATACATTTTCACCTCCTGGTGGATTTGCATGTGCCACTGTGTTTGGTTATTGTGCATTGTGTCTAATTCTAGCCCACGATTTGAATAACAAACTTTATAACAAAAGCCGAGCGCGAACGCAGGACTAACTCGCATTGGGCTTTCTCGAATTCAATTTTGACATTCCTTTAAAAAAAAAAATTACATTTAATAAAAATCTGTTATTAATAGTTGGTGCTGTTGAGCAGAGGAGACCGTCTGTGATTGGTTGAGGAACTGTCAGTCATACTCACTGCTCTAATGAAAGTAGGAAGTTATAAATCATATTCAGTGAAAACAATTAGTGAAATCAAGAAAAAACCCTACATGCTTTATAAATAATAAAGATAATTAACCAGCGCACAAATTATCAGGAACGTTTCTAATTGGAGGAGCTTAACTGTCGATTAGACAAAAGGGTAAAGACTGCTAACATAAGGGCGTGATTTGGGGAAGCACAATTTTCCACAAGGTTCTGACTTGCATGAGGTACTATTTGCTTATGGTGTATGTACAAATAATTTAACACAATCAGACAGAATCCGGTCTGAATGGCTAGATTATGTTTTTAATTTTTATTGTCTCTGTACATGTTCCTTGTACAGTGACAAAGTTAAATCTAATCTAATCTAATTGTAATAGACTGGTGACCTGTCCAGGGTCTACCCCTCCTGCCTTTCGCTCTTTCAGAGAAGGCTGTGATAGGCTCCAGGCTCCCGTGACCTCTCAAGCGGGTATAGAAGATAAATTAATAAATGTTTTTACGACTTCACCTAGAAATGTAGCTAGAAAGTCTGAACTTTGCATCGTTTCATTTGCTTTATGTTTAAATATATAGAAGCTTTTCGGTGATGTATAAAGAATGTGCAACGTTTGTCTCCACAGATCAATAAAATCATTTCTCTCTTCAGATTCGATTCTGAACGACAAGTGAATCTTATTGAAATGAGGGAAAAACACAGAGATACACGTCGACTTTAAGATTTACACACACAGACCTGATAAGAAAAACAGAGCAGAATGTTAAAGATATTATAATGTCGGACAATTTAAACCTATTCACGCATTTTGTTTACATCATCAATAAGCATGCACAAAGTAATGCTGCATCTGAAATCAAATAGTATGAATGAAATTGGGACGCAATACATCCACATGCGATGTCACAGCAGTGTAAATTTAAAGAGTGATAATGTTTAAACTTGGATGATGATAAACGAGTGAAATTTAACTACAGTTAACAGTGTTTTTTTTGTTACTTTAAACTTTTGTAAAGTCGCCACTTTTTTCCAGCCATTTTGAATTAGGACGTGTCGTCTCTCCCTTGATCATGGGACAGTAAAGTGTCCATCGTATGTGTACTTTGGAATCCGGGAGGAAGTAATAAATCATCCGGGAACTTTACACACACTGATGATTCGGACATACTACTTTCTTCACATACTATATAGTATGAAAGTTTGCTTTACTTCAAAATCACGCTGCTGTGACGTGGTTTGTCATGTGACAATATCAACATGGCGGATGCAGTAAGTTCGAATTACATTTATACTGCCGATACAGAACGTATTTTTTAAATGGCTGATAAAGACGTACTAATATAAATGTAGTATCTACTTAAACATACATATATATATATATATATACATATATATAAGTGTATGATTTCAGATCCCCTGTTTGTGGGCGGAACTTGTACCTCCTCGGAAGAATTTTGTTGGATGAACACAAATCAAGTACAGGATGAGTCACTGTCACACAAAAAACAGCAACAAAACTATTTTTGTGTTGACCTAAAAATTAAACAAAATGAATCATGACGTTTTGATTTTGCATAAAATAAAAGCGGTTCAAATAAACTCATTTAATTTAAGTTTGTTAAACATACACGTAAATAACAGGCCCAAATAACTGGACAGGGCAAATTCTCTGAGGCTAAATCCTAAATGCCCCCGTGGTGCAGACATAAAGCGCACTAAATAATGTAAACACATAGATGAAAGGATGTACACTACCTAGTGCACTTTGTGTCCATTTGGGATTCTGCGTAAAAGTGAGAGTTTTGCTATTTATCTAGGAAACAGAAGCTACTGAGGCCTACCCAGGCTATTAGCTTTAGCAAACAAAAATCACAAAACGCATTATTATCACCAGTAAAAACATCTGTTTGGAATATACAATAATGAAAGATCCTTTTATAATCAGAATTATACGAGCTGCTAGAAGATTCTATAGACGTTTCGTTAGTTTTTTCTATCCATTCTCACGAGCTCCATTAGCGGCTAACTTGCTACCCACTTGAAATCCTCGCTAGTGAACAAACATTGCTTGCATATTACTTTTATTTAATTCTGAAAGCAAACATTAAAAAAAACAAATAAATCAAATTTCCAAATCTTTATCTAATCACTGTGTTCATTTCGTCTACCAGAGAAAAAAAGTTATTAACTTAAAAGCCTGGCTAAATGGCTAACATGCTAACAGACATCCACTTCGCGTCTTGCTAGCAAAGAAGCCGCAAAGGACATAAAAACATAAATGAACGGATAAGTGAGAAAAATATTCGGCATCAATAATTAAATAAATTATGTACATTCTTTATGTCAGAATTGTTTTTTTTTTAAATATCAAGTATGTTTTACCTTTCGATCCTCTGTGTTTCGGGGAGCGGAGGTGATCAGGACTGATCCCGTATAAACACTTTGTATATATATATATTTTTTGGTTATTTACGTTCCTTAAAAATATATATGATCCCACTTCTGTTAAATTGTCCTACTGGAAAGCACACAAACACAAAAATGTGCAATATTTGCTTTAAAAATGCCGACACTTAAAGCATCTAGTGAAATAATCCTCCGTGTCCCATCAATGGATGCATAAAAAAAGAAAGATGCGGTCAAAATAAACACATTTCTAAAGGTTGGTAGAAATTCCGCAGGTTTCGCCGAACTTTTCTGTTTATTCTACCTTTCCGATTGTTTGGTATTTTTTAATTAATTGTTTGCTTTAGGGCGATTAAATCCGTTCACCCTATTGTCAATATTGCTGGGCTGAGTCCATGGCACACATAACACACACAGAGAGAGAAGGGGCTCAACCGTGCTGGTTCCAGTGCCAACCCATACATTAGCCTGATTGGCTGGTTTGAAGTGTACTGATGTTTTGAGTGGACAGCGTAGGTGTCAATCATGAGGAAAAAAACGCAGAATGAGTTTAGGTTGACGAGAACAGGACGAGGACGAGGAGGGGGAAACAGCTCGTTACTGTCAACCGGCAAAAGAAAAAAAAAAAGGTGGAAAAAAAATCAAATGTGGAATGAAGTTAGACTTGAAATGAGGCCAAACCCAGAGTCATTGTAATACACCGCGTTTGGATTTATTTAGTTTATTTATAACACGATTGAGCAAGCAAACGACTCTATATTTTTTACAACGACACGTTTGATAAAGAAACTTATTAAAGTTACATGAAAAGCACGTCTTTAATTCTCTTTTTACTTTTTACTATTTTTTGCTTAGGTTAAATCGGTCGAATCAACTTTATTCTATGGAATCGTCTGTCTGAGTCAGGTTTTTCCGGTATGCGAGTCATTGAGAGTCGAATCACCTAAACGACACCGACTACATTTACTTTTGAGTTAGTACGTACTTTCGCTAAAGGATATACCGTTTTATTTATTTATTTAGAAAAATAAACATAAAAGGCAGTTACAAATAACTTACATTAACATTAACTGTGGTAAAACCCACAAAATACATAGATTTGCATGATAATGTAAAACTGACACACTATTAATGTAATGTAAAACTGACACTATTAATTATTTAAAAGACCAGATTACAGACTTTAAAATAATGTTTCTTTTACTATGTATAAATGCTGACATATTTCTATCTAAAAATCCTAAAATTAGTGTTTTTTCTATGCCCATTTACATTTGCGAATAAAGTTTTTACACCACAACAGTGTGAATTTAATGTATGATAATGTTTAAACTTGGATGATGGATAAACGAGTGAAATGTAACTACAATGAACAACGTGTACTTCAGAATCCGGACGGAAGTAGGTGATCATCCAGGAACTTTAAACACACTGATTTACACACTATGCAGGAAAAAAAAATTTTTGGACTTCAATTGTACATCTACAACGAGGTAAAAGTGTGTACAACACACACACACACACATAAAAAGAATAAAAGAAATATAATTAAAAATACACACCACATGGGATATTACAAAAGTCAAATCTGTTTAAAATAATGTGTTTATTAAAATATATTTTATACTCAATACTTTAAATATCCTACAGACAGGATTACAATTAAAATGGAGGCTTCTTTTCTCTCTGCTTCCTGTGTGATTTTGCTTTCAGTTGCACAGACGAGATGCTTTTATAGTTGTCCTTCTTCCCCACTCTGATCTCCTCAGCTCTGGCCTTCCACTGCAGCAGCTGGCCATCTTCGCCGCCTGTCAGCAAAGCCCCGCCCACCGAGTCCCACTGGACACACCTCACTGTGGATGCGTGGCCACCGCTTAGCGACTTCATTAGCTTTAATTCAGTGCTGCTGCAGTCCAACAGGTGAAGCTCTCCACTGTGGGATCCACCCACCACAACCAGACGAGCTGCTTCCTCCAGCCACAATCCGCTTACAAAGTAATCCAGAGACGTTCCATCAGGTAAGGAGACAAGAGTTCGAGCATCGGATGAACCAAAGAGAGTGAACGAGTCATCGCTGTCCAGATGAGACAAATCCCACAGCTGGAGGCCCTCATCGTGAGTCAGACACAGCAGCTGGTCCTGATTTTTACCTGAAAGAACAAATCAGATTTTTTTGGTAAATTGTCTTCTCACATTTCTCCATTCTCTCCATCCAACTGGATATAAAACGAAATGAAAGATCTCTGACGAAAAAGGCAAAAACGCATTACTGTTCTATGTTCTAGGCACCCACCTGTCCAACAGAGTGTGCTGGCGGAGGACTCGCAGTTGCACGTGGTGACGAGGGCGTTGTCCTCTTCCCCCAAACTCAAATCAAACACATTTACCAGGCCATCCGTGGAACCCGATGCCAGTCTGTCTGCCTGCTTTGGATGGAACCGCACAACTGTTATGTCATCATTGTGCGACTCAGAATATACACCCAGCAGCCCTTCCTTTTTAGCTCCGCCTCCTGTCATCCGGGAATCCCAGAAAACCAGAAAGCTGTCATCGCCCACCTGCTCTGTGCCGGCACACACGACTGAACCGCTGCAGCTCACGTCAAACGAACAGTACACGTGATCCGGGTCACTCCCGAACACTCGGACCGCAGAGGAACCGGGCTGACGCACATCCCAGCATCGCAGCAACCCGTCGGAGGAGCCGGTGAACAGCAGATCGTGTGAGGACGGACAAAACCGAACCCCGAACACGGCCCCCGTGTGGCCCTGATACTCTCCCAGTACTCGCAGTGTCTCTTTGGCATGAAGCCGAACGGCGCCATCGGAGCAGGACACTGCGACGAAATCTTCAGGTGAAAGCGTCAAGTCCAGAATGTACGAAGGCTCTTCGGGCTGCAATCGCCTGGAGATCGACAGCGCCTTGAACGTAGCGTCGAAAGAATCCATGAGACTAGAGTATATGTATTGGCACGCTAACAAATAAAATGTTTACAAAGTTAATAAAATCTTATCAGTCATAGAAAAGTTAACTAATTTAAAAAAAAGTCAAAGTCAAGTCTCTTAAACAATTACATTAGTATTAATATAATAAGTTTTTGTGAGTCTACAGAAACATTTAACCAGAGACTTTGCTTTAAATCCTGACCCTCTGTATTATTAAAACTTTAAAGAATATAGTAGTTTTACTAATAACAAAACTAATTCAAAAGTTGTTTTGTTTTTATATTGTTATAAATACGTTATAACATGTAAATAACTCGAAATAACGGGACATGTCTCAAAAATAATACTAAAAAAAAAAGGAAAATTAGTAAAGAAAAAACTTTAAAAATAAATTATTAAGATAAATAACAAATAAAAATTATGCAAGGTTGAAGACTAAATGCGTTTTGGACTTTTGATTGATTTTTTTTTTATGCCCATCAAAGACAAAACCTAAGAATTATAATTATAAAAAAAAACATAATAGTGGGTTCCCAAACACGTTAAACACGTAATTGTATAATAAAAGATTAACCATTTATTGAATACAGGAGTAAGGTTTATAATAAAAGGAAAATGTGTTTTTCTTACAGATCTCTAAAGCACAGAAAGTACATTTTCTCCACATTATTCCATGCTTATTATGTGCACTATTACAAAGGTTTCTATGTGATTTTAAAATGTGACTTTTTTATTTAGTTTGTTAATAAATATTTCCATGAAGGAGACCAGACAGGATTTTTTTGTAATAAATTAATAAATTTGTCCTAAACAATTAAAATCTTTTCTATTTTTACTTGTTTTTGGTTTGCTCTTAAAAAATCAGGCAACACGGTTCGATGGCTTTTATACAGCGTATACAAGTATATAATGTATTAATTCTATATTGTTGATAAATAATAATAAATAAATAATAATTGTTAATAACTATTAGAGTCGATAACTAATAATTATATTATAATATTTTTATAATATTATGTATTGTCTATATATTTAAATATAATATGTCTTATTTTATCTTAATTATATTATTGTATTATGATGATAATTATTATTATTATTACAGCTATTTTTTAGGTTACCCATCATTATTATATTGCTATTGCGACTTTACATTGATGTGTTTTGTATACTGTTATTAAATAAATATAAATTATACGAAACCCACCTGAAAACGCTGACGTTGTCTTTATTATTCTCTACATGGTTTAAAAACTCCACATGGCGATGTTTACTGCTTTTAGACACACTACACACTTCCGCTTCCGCTTTGTGTGCAACACTGTTAACCGCACGACGTGAACCGCGAGGATCCGCCTTTCAGAAATAGTTCCGTGCGGACGCTATTTTAAATACATTTCTTTTAGCGACGACTTTACAAAACGTAATTAAATAAAGAACGTTTCAAATGTCGTAATATGTTGTTTTAAAGCAAAAAGGCTCAAATCAACGACAGTGTGTCAGTGATACGATCAGTTCTGAGTATGTGTGTACTGTTAATACAGTACATACCCAGCTAACAAATGTATGTTCTGGAGAACGTTTTTAAAACGTTTGGTTTGGGTTTGGGAAGTTTCAAAAACGTGAAAATGTCCAATACATATGTAGTTTTCTCTTAACGTAAATTGACTATTAATAAAAATGTATGCATAACTTTTAAAGAACGTTAGTGAATTGTGGAACCGTTCCCTGTTAGCTGGGGAAACACATTTTAAATGAATTTATTAAAAAATAAACCCAACTTAAAGCTTTTAAATGAATTTTATGAAGCAGGAAGATGAAGAAGTTGTTGGGGTTTTTTTTGTTTGTTTTTGTTTTTTGCATTGATACCGCCTTTTTTTGTTGCATCATTACTTTTACAGATACACTCGGTCTTGCACAGTTGTTTCCTCTCCAAACTGAAGAGTTCCTTTTACTGACATTACTGTTTGCTCTAGAGACGTACTTTTACACACCAAGTACTCATCAGTTGAAAAGAGACAAAAAATGAGTAGTGAATTCATGTTTAAGACGTAACACGAATGCTAAAAAATTACTGAGCATCACTAACACACGGCTCGATCCATTTGTCAGGTCACCCGTGTGGAAATGACGAGCACAATTAATTAATTTGTACAAGTGAATTATAAAAAATGTCCATCACAAGACTGAGACTGACTTTATTTTATCATCAGAACAAAGAGACTTTGGATAAGACGGGATGTAAAAACTTGCCAAGTAGTTTAAAATTCAGGGTTTTTGCTTTGTGTCAATCAGAACTAGTAACTAGTGATTAATTACCCGAGTAGTTTTTCTTTCTGATACTTTTTTACTCTTACTTGAGTAACTATTTCTTGTACTTTTACTTGAGTAACTATTTCCATTGTTACTTTTACTTGAGTGCAGATTTTAGATATGCTACACACCTCTGTTTATTTATTTAGGTCCTATAAAATAAAACCTGCTTATGCTCATAACCACACACAAACTCTCAGGAGTACCGCTTAATGAGGTTGGGCCCCTCTCAGGGCCGGCCCAGGCTCTGGTGGCACCCTAGGTGCCATTGTAGATTTGCGTCCTTCTATTCAACCAATCCCCCACCCCCACCCTCCCCTTCACACATGTACACCCTTACCACAAAAAAAACAGGAAAATCTTACCATAACTCAATCAAAAATTCTAACACAAATACATAAATAAAAGTCACTAGAAAACTTGCACAACAGTTGAACAAAGTGAAAATCAACAAAAAACTTTCAGGACTAAATTTTATTTATTTTTATTTTAACTGGCGAAAATATTTTGGCTTAATATCTGGATTGCAAAATAGTTACAAGAAAGTGCAAAAAAAATAAAAAATAAAATTCTTGACATTGACATTATGGAAACGCTTAACTCTTTTTAAAAAAAGTGAACAAACAACGAAATGTTATTGTAGATCACAAGTAATAACATTACAGACCTGAAAAGTATTGTTTTTAAAATTCCCAAAAATAGATTTTTACAAGAAAATGATTTTTACAAATAAATTATTATTGTTATTTTATACTTAAAAAATAAACATAAATATTACATACTTTAAAACTTTTACTCAAGTAATATGTAGGGAAGTGGTAGCGTGGTGGTGAAAGCGTTGGACTCCTATAACACTGTGTGTGTGTGTGTGTGTGTGTGTGTGTGTGTGTGAATGTGTGTGTGTTTTAGTGGCGGACAGCTAGCACACAGCAAAGCTAAGCTAAATTAGATATAACTTTAAATAACTTTAAGATTTACCTCAAAAAATAATAATGACAATTAAGTTGTACAATATTTTATTTTAATTAAGGTAAATTTTAATTGAGTCGTTTGCAAATAAACCAGTTTGCTGAGTGGAATATTTGCTTTAGGCCTTATAACTCATAAGTCTGAATCATTTTTTTATTCGGTTCACTGAATCAAATTCGAAGAGTCGATTTGTTGTTTTAACAGAATGAACGGTCATTCAAATAAATAAATATTCTAAACCGTAATTAGTTTCTGTAATCACCACTAGGTGGCGGTCGTGTTCGTCACCGTTCAAATGTGTGTTTTACTTAGCCAAAACACACACATGCACTGTTTTTTAGGAAAATGTCAGTCTGTGACACTATTCGTATTAATGACATGCCTAACAAATGAGTCTGTTTTATGGGAACGCTAGAATCGGCTCTATTTCAGTGCCACTAATTAGTGATGTCTTAATACAACTTAAAGCTGAATATAAATAAAACGTAAACATTAATTAATTTCTAGCAGTTTCTATTTCTAAAAATATATAGTTTTATAAAAGGTTTTGTAGACTTGGCAAATAAATTGTATCAGATTTTTGTATTGTTTTTTTCTGAGGCTTTTTTAAATATCGCTCATATTGATATCGAAATTATAACGTATCGACCGAAATTATCGTGATACAAAATTCAGCAATATCGTCCAGCCCTATGTTATAGTAAAGGTTTTAAAAATCTGCATTTTCTGGATTTTTTTTGTGTTGTGTGTGTGTGTATGTATGTGTGTGTGTGTTTTTGGTTAAATAGGAAGGTGCAAATCTACAATCTTGCCCAGGATACCACCTGTCTGGGCTAGCTTAAGTGTAAGGAAATTAATATAAATTTGTTGTAGAGTTGAATAATATATAATATAATAATATATTTAATATTTTGTTTAGAAAAAAATAAGACATGGCCTTTTTTTCTACTTGAACCCGTGCCCCTCAAAATGTCTGTGCACGTCCCTGATAAATCAACTGTAAAATCTTTTTTAGGTTTTATATTAGGAATAATATTCATTGGTAAACATATAAAAAGTCACATACAAAACCAAACATAACTGGGTTCAAACGTTTATTTTCCAAAGAAAACAAATATGTTTGTTGAAACTTTTATTGTTCAAACAAGGAAATATCACCAAAAAATGTTTTTAGGCTATAAATCAGCATAAAAAATAAAAAAAACTACAGACAGATTTTTTTAAAAAGTCGTCCCTAATAAATGCGTAATAACATACAGTGAAATAAACTTCATATAAAATTATTTTTATATGAAAAATCTTTTTAAAGACTTTTTATATGATTGCAGTGTCGCAAAAATAAACCTTGATTACATTTACATTGGCTCACCTTCACAAAAATAAAAATTAACAAGAATTTGTTCTGGGTTTGTTTAACTAATTGTTTGTATAGAAAGATATTAATTAATTCATCTGTTAATTTTCCGGTTTATTTTTCACTTATTTAAATCTTGATTTCTGTGTTAAATTTACTGACCTTTGATAAAAGTGGCTACAACAAGTGCAATTTCTTTTATTATAGACATATAATAAAATATAATTATATTATCTATTACAGCATCGAGTAGAAATAAACAACAAAAAGGCAGCTGTTTGTTATAGCATTGCTTTTTTTTTGCGATAGCAAAAACAGTCCAAAAAACATTTTTTGCATCTGTTAACATTGTAATGTAATAAAAGACAAATATTTAATCAGATAAAACGCCATAGGAACATTTAGGCCAACAGGAAGCTCTCCGCACACTGCACGAGTTGACACCTGGATGGTGTAGGTATGAGTGTGCACTAGGGTGCGCTATTTTTCCATGCACATTATTCAAACTGGCTGTAGTTCTTCACTGCAAAAAAAAAGTCCTGTGCTGGTGTCCGGTTCCAGAACCAGACACAAAACCTTGCTGGTCTCGAGTGGGACCTGATCGATGATGTCAGTCGGCGAAGCTTCCACCACAGAGTGCTATTTTTGAAAGGTGACAAAGTATCAACAGAATAAATGAAGAAGAATTAAATCATTTCATTAGTGACAGACAGAAGACACCAACGCTCTCTTCACCATCAGGACCACCAGCAAAATCCAGAAATAACTAGAAAGTTAGTGGAGAAATGGCAACCGCGGTTCTCAGCTCTCAGAATCTAACTGCTGATGATGCCCGAGTTTTCATTTGCACTCGCAACCTGAAACACTATTTAATAAATTGGTCCCAAATGTCCAGCTCTGGTTTTTTTCTATAGGATCCTGATTACAGCGCCAACAATTGGACATTATATTGCTAGATAAAGACACCTCTTATAGTGGACACACACACACACACACCGATAACCCTGCTTTAACATTAGCAATAATGTGTGTGTTCTATGCGAGTGAGTGACATGGAGTGGCGATTTTGTCGCTGTTATTATAACATGACAATTTCCTACAAATGCTACAGCAAAATCTGGATTTTTTTTTCCCAAAGTAACTTCCGATTCAGTGAGAAGTGATTTACTCCGGAATGCAGGGATTCAAATCCACAACTTTCTGATCAAAACCGCAGAGTGACGGCTTTCTCCAGAAACCACCCATTTTATAACTATTCGTTTCTACTACTAGCGTACAAATGTTATACACTAAAATGTACAGAGTAGCAACAGGCATGATTAATCGATGGTGGATGATTGATCGTTGAGAATGGTGTTGATCATAATTAACTGAATGGATTGATGATTTTATTTAGCTTTCTAGTCTGGGGGAAAGCGAATGACATTCAGTTTGAGAGAGAAAGAGAGAGAGAGAAAGAGTGGAGAAAAAGATGAAGATAGAGAGAGTAAGTGCGTGAGAGAGTGTGTGAGAGTAAGAGTGTAAGAGTAGGAAAGAGGAAGTATGTAAGAGTAAGAATGTGAGAGTAAGAGTGTGAGACTAAGAGAGAGTGTTGTGTGTGAGAGTAAGAGTGTGAGACTAAGAGAGAGTGTGTGCGAAAGTAAGAGTGTGTGAGAGTAAGAGAGAGAGAGAGTGTGTGTGAGATTAAGAGAGAGCAAGAGTGTGAGAGTAAGAGAGAGAGTGCGAAAGTAAGAGTGCGTGAGAGTAAGAGAGTGTGTAAGAGTACGAGAGTGTGAGAGAGAGAGTGTGTGAGAATAAGAGAGAGAGGGGGAGAGAGAGAGTGATTAAGAGAGAAAGAGTGAGATTAAACGAGAGCGAGAGTGTGAGAGTAATAGAGAGAGTGCGAAAGTAAGAGTGTGTGAGAGAAAGACAGAGAGAGTGTGTAAGAGTAAGAAAGTGAGAGAGAGAGAGAGAGAGAGAGAGAGAGAGAGCGAGAGAGAGTGTGTGTGAGAGCCTCAAAATTCTGGAAGAACTGAATAAAGATTTTACTGTGGAAAAGAAATACATGTTTTCTTTGGTAATTTCTGCAGCCAGAAAATAATGATAAAGTAACGATTAATCTATAATCGATCGTTATTGATTCTTTATCGATTAAAAGTATTTTAATCAAAAGCTCGTTTTTAGCACAGATTGTAAATATTAGTAATTCGATCGTCTGAATTCGTAAAATTAAATAGACATTTTAAATTTAAACATCCTAAATCTAAACAACACACACATGCACGCACGCACACACACATACACACACACACACGCACACACACACACACACAAAGAAATAACATACAAAGCTCGATGATGATGTGCATGTGAAAGCAGTGCATTTCCTTTTAAACAGTACGACAAACACAAAAGGTCTCAAATGTTTGACTTCAACTTCAACGCTTCACGCAGTAAACAGTGATTAACAAACAAACAAACAAACAAACCAACAAAAATGAAAAATTTAACCTGACAAACAAAAACGAGACAGACGGCTGGTCAGAAATAGGCGGCGTTGTAACCAAGTGTCAAATGCAAAAGCAGCGCCAGCACACAGGTTTTACCACCGAGCCAATTGAACGTTTTATCGCCACGTTCATGACATCACAATGCAAATGTGCATGCAAAAAAAATAAATAAAAAATAACTCACCTGGCTGCTTTTCAGGAGGAATTAAAAAAAACATGCTTGTGTTTTCTTACATATTTAGGGTTAGTGGATGTTTTCCATTAGTAAGTAAAGCGAAGGTTAATATCTGTGTTTATCATTAATTTCCTGAATAAAAATGTCACCTTTACCTCACACACGACAAAATTTTGGAAAAAATAAGGGGACATCACCGTGCCGTCCACACGGCCCTTACTGTCGACCTTCAGGATCTAAAGTCCTCCCGGTTTTCTGTTCTGCGATCAGTTATAATGGATGTAGAAACATTTCAGTCGAACAAAAAAAAACGATAAAAAAAAGGTTCTCGATCCCGAATAATGGCAACAACTTCAGCAAAGAATAAAAATTAAAAGTTCAAGTGTCCAAGGTGCGAAAAGTTGCAGTCACAGGGTTGAAAAAAATGTCTCACAAAATATGTGCCTATTCGTCGTAGAGACGTGAAATTAAACTCTCTCTCTTTATAGCCGGAAACAATAATAAAAGATGACATAAACCAAATGGTTAAAGCTGGTTAAGAAAATAAACAGTAAATTTAATTGAACGTTGTGCTGTAAAATGCGGAGAAGCAGCTTTGGGCAGTGCAGGTCTGACGGTAAAATTATTTTTGCAAATATTTTTTGAATGTGTATTGAACCTTTTTTTGGTCTTTGATAAGCTGCGGTGCTAAAACTTGTTTTTTTCAGTGGTTAGCGGTTCAGGACAAGCCGATGCAAGAAAAAATGTAGGGGACGAGAAAGAAGGCGCTAAAGCCGACGGTCCAGTAAACGATGTAGCGGTACGGGAGCTCCACCAGCATGTTCCGCCTGGCTTTGCGGACATCCTGGCTGGAGATCCCGACTACGCGACACACCAGGGGGATGGTGAGAGCCTTCATTACCGTCCTGGTGCCTATCAGCATCAGCACACCCAGGATAAACCGGAGCAGGCTCCACCCGAAGAGGCCCCAGCTGAGCGGCGGCGCCTGCAGAGGCAGCATAGAGGCAGGCGGGTCGTGAATCAGAGCCAGCTGGTGGTTGAGGTGAGATGACACGGCGATCCCGGCACCCGTGCCCAGTATCTGAGCGGTGTCGCCACGGGACGTGCTCCACGTGTCCAGGGTGAAAGAGAAAAGTCCCAGCGCGGCGTGGAGAGAGACAGTGAGGATGGGAGCGTAGCTGGAGGACTGGTTGAACGTATCGATGGTGTCCAGAACTGGATAGAATACGACCAGGATGAGCAAACTGAACAGAAAACCAACAATCACATCCTGAGGGGCAAAAGAACAAAACAAAATGTAAAAGTTGTTGGATGGCCTAGAGAGTTTGTGTGTGTAACACTGACACTCATCACACCCACTGCAATATTGTAAACGTGTCTATATTAAGAAATTAATAATAAGATTCAAAATAGGAAACAAAAAAGTGCTTTCAGTAACGTAGTTGTAACGTTTTGGCTGATTGGTGAACTTTGATCACGCGGTGGGGCAGAATGCATGGGGATTAGATGAAATGGCATTGAGGAACTTCCTGCTTTTCAGGGTGCATACTAATACACACACACACACACACACACACACACTGTTCCGGTGCCACTAATCAGATGCCTAAAGCACAAAACTTTAGGCCTTTTTTTAATGCGTCATTAAACGTTGCAGCTTGTGTTGTATGCGAGTGCAAATCAGGAGATGTAAAAATGCTGAATATGTACAGAGACGACCTTAAATTCTTGACAACGTTTCTCGCTATCGTTTCTTGGCTAAACTTTGCTCTCGGTTTTACCCAGAAGCTGAACTTTGCTCCATAATTTGTAGGATGAGCGAAATGTAAACAAATCAATTGTATCAATCAAACCAGAATTACTGACGTTTGTTGTGTAAAAAAAAAAAAAAATTTTAAATCTTACAGAAAACACAAATCACACACACCAATACACCAACGATCGATCAGGAACCACCCAGCCACCTGTCTCACATATTTATGGCGAATCATTGAGGTCAAAGACAATTTTCCCTGTGTATCCGAAGACAGCGCGGACACGTGTTTGTGCATGTGTGTGTCTAATGAGTACCTCGAGTAACAGGTACCTTTGAGCCCGAGTCGTGAAATTTTATCCGGAACTGCTAACACATCAGGTTTATTAGGTAACAAAGTGAATAATTGACATTTGACATGACACGCAGGTAAATCTTGCATTTTTAGGGGACATAAAAACAGAACAGAGATTAAACAATGATATAATATACGAACCAGAATAGAACAATTTATCGATGAGGTCATCATATATTAACTTATTATTACTGCCGTTACTCATTTTAATTAATATTATCACTAACTAGCACAGCAACAAACCATTATTTTGAGTCATTGATTCACGATTCGTTGGCACTTATTTCCACTTAAATATTGCTACTGATAAATAAAACAAGGAAATTATCAGCTTTGAATGTCATTATTATTATTATTATAATGGAAAATATCCATTTGTGATTTTTCTGACAGATATTGCGATTGAGTCGTCTTAATATTGTCCAGCGCTAGTGATAGATTCCTTAATTCCTTGTAGTCCAGCAGATGCAGTGTGCCTTTCTACCAAATAGATAGTTAGCATCTTGCTGACATTTCGTAGTCAGAGCTGCCTAAATACATTTTAGTTAAAAAAATAGAGAAGATATTTAATTATTCCAGTGTATATTAATAAAAAACATTTTTTAACAAAATTTCCAGCACTTGGATTAAAAGGCGCTGTGTCTTTAGCGAGCTAGCGGGTTATGGCATTAGTGATCTCCTGGTGTTTTTGTAACATCTTTTTTATATTCTGTAAAAGCCGCGAACAATTCTGAAATTGTACTTTGTTGCTTGTTATTCGACGGAGTAATAATACTCCTCCTCAAACAGCTGTCTCTGGTCATTTTTTCTCTTGCAAATTCCCTTTTTTGTTTGGCGTCTGTCACTTTGAACCTGAAATAATCCTATATTACAGATGTGCTGGTTTTTTTCGCTATTAAAGAAGGCATAATCTCACTCCACCGCACTTTCCTTTTGTTGTTGTTGTTCTTTGGTGGTGCGCGTTACAGGCACACAACCATAGCTGATTGGCTGCACGAAGCTGTGTGCACTCAACTGGCTGTTATTATTGTTATCTTGGACATTTTATATCACATTTACATCACAGCCTTTTGCAATTCGCTAATTGCAGCTTTTAAAATCGTGATTCGATTTCGATTAATCGTTCAGCCCTAAACGATATCATATCGAATCGCGATAGAATTCATGTCGATAACGATGATGAACTCTGGTCAGTTTTTACTTGATGTAGATTAAAACCCGTTAACGTGCGTTTGTGTTTGTTGTCTTACCAGGACAGAGTGCATGCCCATGTAGACACGGCTCACACACACCAGCAGGCTCCAACTCAATGTCAAACCAAGTCCAAGAATGAATGGATACTGGGGAGGAAACAAACACACGACCATCAATGAGCTTCCAAATCAGCCTAATTTAGACATGCAGTATTAATATAGGAGTAAAAACTTTTGCACATAAACTGTTATGATGGATTCTATAGTAATTTAACATAAAGAAATAAGAAAATATGGTAGAGTTTTGCCCATAGAGGGAAAAATGTCTTTATTGTTTATTCATTCAATATATAAACTTTTGGAGTCATGGGATGTCACGTCTGCACTGTAAAGAGGCAGGATTTATCAACAGCAACGTTCCGGAGGTGACAGGGTCTACGATCCGGTTATTGCTGGTTTTATCAGTTGTTATCATTAACTAACTGATCTTAAAACATTGTCTATCTGCTCACATTGTCTTTAGGGGAGTTTGTGTTATACGTGTTTACGTTATCAGGTCATGGAGACTTTTTTTGTGGGAACATAACCGGATCCAATGACCTGCTTATAAAATGTCACCTGACGCACGAGAAATACATCCGCTTGAAACGTGACTGAACGACAAGAGAAGCTGAAACTTGAGCTGTTCACACGGGCTTATACACACAATAACAAATCTCAGCGAATGATGGAGTGTGTGTGTGTGTGTGTGTGTGTGTGTGTGTGGGAGAGAGAGATAAACAAGTAAAAGATTTATGATATGGGAATAAAGAAAAAAAACTTACTGTAATAAAACTAACACTGGAATGTCGCTTTGAAATGAATGACCTAATTTGCATTCTTGAATCTGATTGGTCACACAACCAAACTTTTATTTTGATAGTCGATTAATCTGTAATTATTAGCGAGTTTCGTCAGTAATCATTTCAGCTTGTGCAGTTAGTAAAATATTAAGTTATGTCTTTGTGCTGTAAATAAAAAATTAATAGATCTGAATTTATTTCATTATCTAAACACATTTTGAGCAATTATTCAGCTTTACACATTAAATTAAACAGATATATTTTATATTTAAATATTTTATTTTAGTATTATTTGTGTTAATTCTTGCATTTACTTATAAAATCCATTAAAGGAACTAAAATTCTGGATCACTTCTCGTTCATCAACCTCTCCCATCTTTTTTCTTCCTTTTTCTCTCTCTTTCTCTTTCTCTTCCTCTCTCTCTCTCTCTCTCTCTAATTGCTGGGTTCGAGAGTTGAGTACATGTTCTGACCGCACCTCGTGCCCTGCAACCACATGACACACGAGTTGGACCGCTGAGGGAAAGAGGAACTCTGAGGATGAAGCGCTCTCGGTCCGTAATTCATCCTGTCTCTCACCGGGATCGAACATCTGACACAGATTACAGAGCAGTGTGTGTGTGTGTGTGTGTGTGTGTGTGTGTGTGTGTGTGTGTGTGGACTTCGTCCAGGAAAAAACTAAGCTACTGCAGCAGCTGTGTGTATTTGTGTGTGTAAGAGAGTTCAGGAGGGGGAGAGAGAGAGAGAGAGAGAGAAAGAGAAAGAGAGAGAGACAGAAAGAGAAAGAGATAGGACTCGATGTTGACTTTTTAACATCGTTTATTATCAAGTCATTTAGTTAATGCGCTACCTGATGAGACACGAATCACAGCTTATGTGTGTATTTTCACACACTATTTTTAAAAAAAGTCACATTTCCCATGATGCATCATGGCTTTAACGAAGATCCTGAGCTTGTTTCAGCTTGTTTGTGGCTCTTTTTGGGAGACGGAGAGCAGAAAATGTTGTGTGACACTATAAGGAAGCTGTGTATTTGTGTGCATGTGTGCGTGTGTGTGTGTGTGCGTGTGTGTGTGTGTGTGTGTGTGTGTGTGTGTGTGTGTGTGCTTGAATGCACTAAGAAATGCTGAATAAGCCTACAAATGGATCAATATAGGAAATCATAGGGGAGAAGTAAAGACAGGAAGGAATAGGAAATAAAAAATAGAGACAGAGTGATAAACGGGTTAGGAAAGTTAAGAAATGAAAAAAAGGGAAGAAATAAATAAGAGGGGGGACAAAAGGGAAGAAAAAAGGGGAAGAAAGAAATGAAGGATTAAGAGAGAGTTATGAGGAAACAGAAGAAAGAGAGAAGCAAGGAGTGTTAGCGCGTATAGCGCGTGTGTAGCGTATTATAGCGTGTGTATAGCGCTCGGTGTGTATAGGGCACTAGGGGTGTATAGGGCACTAGGGGTGTATACCGCAGTAGGGGGGTATAGGGCACTAGGGGGTATAGGGCACTAGGGGGTATAGGGCCCGTATAGGGGGGGGGTATTATAGCGCACTAGGGGGGTATAGCGCACTAGGGGGGTATAGCGCACTAGGGGGGTATAGCGCACTAGGGGGGTATAGCGCTCGGCGTGCGTGTAGCGCTCTGCGGTTATGACGTCCTGGATTTCTGTTTGGAAAGTTCGAATCCCACCATGACGAACAAGATAAAGGAAGTCGCTCTGGATAAAAATGTCTGCCAAAAGCTAGAAATGTAAATGTAAATCTTTGAGGAAGTGGTAGCTCGGGGTTCAATTCCCAGCTTAATCAAACTGCTAAGGGCCCCTGGGTAGGGCCCCTAACCCACAGCTGCTCAGATAGATTTTAAAAAATTCCTTCATAACATATAACAGTGTTATTACTTTAAATCTCATTTCACCCTTCACCTTTGACCCAGATTCAGGATAAAGACTGCCTGTGATTTCCAAACAAACAGCAGCTTCATGACGAGGCTTCACAAAAAAACTACACAATCAAACGTTTGCTGGCGAACAAAGAGTCTCTGTTGGGCTTTTGTTCTCAGGCAGACGTTATGTTCTGCAGCTCTAGACACTGTTATTAGAGTAGAAAGCTCTCTCCATCACGCTGGTATTAAAAATAATCTGCGAGAGGGCGGAGTTAGCGTTACACCGCTGAAGCCGATTATTATCCTGTAACAGAAGGCACAGTGGTGTGACTTTTACCACGATGATTGTTTATCAGTCAACAAAAGTAAAAAAAACAAAAAAACAAAACAAAAACAAAACACACATCCTGTCACATGATACAAAGTAACAATGAATTCTTTATACCATTCGACTGCATAAAATACACAGACTTCACCCACAAGGACATCCCCGGGTGACGCAAATACATTCAGAGAACGCAATGACGTCAGCGGAAAAAAAAAAGAACGGAATACCAAAGCGCTGGGATTTGTATTGGGTTCCGAGTACAGAAAATGTTCACGTTGACAGCGTTTACTATCATTAGTTCTAGCTTAGAACCCGGATTTTATTCTGTTACCGCAACATCAACTCTGTATGCGTGACTGGATGATGAACCTTAATAATGAATGTGACTACGTTTGCATTCAAATTTACATTTACACACCACCTGTAAAGTGGTGGTGGTGGTGGTGTGTGTGTGTGTGCGTCTTTGCCTTTAACACACACAAAGGCCTAAAGCTTGACATGTCTGGATTTGCTGAAATGAGCATTAATTTGCTACTTAAACCTGAAAAGAGCTGTTCTTTTGGTGTGAACATTACTCGACATGACTTTGCTTGCATCTATGAAAAGAATAGGGGGAAAAAAACATTATTAACAGCGCTAATCCAAACTAAAACTAAACAGAGTGAGATAAGCAGCGCCATATCAAGGATTGCGACTAAACTGCAGCGTTAAGATAGAAATTTCTGTTTGCTAAATGTAGCCAATGTGCTGACAAACAAATTCCCGAGCTCTTGGAGGAGGAGGACAATCAGACGTGCCATCACAATTGACCTTTTCTTTTATAATATGACTTCATTGCGTCTGTGTGTGTCGCATAAAAGTACTGGTTTTGGCTAATGTCGGTTTAGCAACAAAAATGCTAAAACAACATGAAAAAACGATGACTGTTAAAATGTGCTAATAACGTAAACGTAAATCGGTTGCTAGGTTATGGATTGTTATGGTATTGTAGAATTGTAGCTAGGTCATATCTAGGGTTCTCCCTGGTTGTTGTTAAGGTATTACCAGACAGGTCATGGGTGTTAGTGTCAGTTCCTGTAGGGTTACAGTCCTGCAGAGTTGAGTTCAAACCCTCCTCTGATACACATAACATGTTTTTTATTCTTTAAAAAAAAAAAGTCGCCTGGAGAACCTGATTAGCTAGAGCTGGTGAATTTATTGAAGGTCACACCAAACTATTAGGTATCTTGACATTATCCTTGAAAAGATTATTCGACATAATAAACAATAAAACATTTGAGCTGACGTAAAACGATGTAACCTGCAATAGCACGGTTTAACCAGAGTGGCGCTGTAGCGCAAATCAAGGACGACTTTACTTATGACAATACAATGAAAAAATGTAAAACAGAGTCAGTGTCGCTTTAAGTCAGAATTACAACCTGATTTTCTGCTAGAAATCAACAGCAATGGCAAAAAAATTATATTATACGTATATATAATAATTTGAAGAAACTGAAGAATTAGTGAAATAATTAAAGCTCTATTAAAAAAAACAATTTTATAAGCTAAAATAATCGATTTCCTTGTTTCAATTACTGGTTACAATAGACATAATAACTAAACTAATGACATAAACTGCTAATTAATTGTCTAATCATTCTAATAACCGTTGTCTATCAATTGTGTATTAAAATAATCGTTTGTTGCAGTATTACTTGATTATTTTTCTTTTCATTTGGTATTTGATTCTCCTGCCGTATATAAATAAGCTAATAAAGTAAAGATGTGATGGTGGAAGCTGGACTACAGAGCAGATTAATAATAAATCTGATTAAAAGAGTGTTTTATGTTGATTTGTGCCTGAAATATAAATAATTGTTTTAAATGGTGGACCTCATGACGAGGTCCAGGTCCACATTTACATTTCGGTCATTTGGTAGAACCTGTTATTCATAGAGACTTATCATTTAATTATCTAATCTAACTTTTTAATCCATCTAAGCAGTTAAGGGCCCTGCTCAGAGGCTCAGGAGTGGGAATTGAACCCATGATCTTTTGATCAACACTGCGCTGCCACTTCCACCAGTTTTAAAATCTGTGTGCCGGTTTGGTTCTCACCTCCCAGCGGCTGTAGGTGAGCAGGAAGAGGCCCAGCGGCACCGCGGTACCGGACATGGCGTGGGTGGACGGCATGCTGTACTCCGAGTCGTAAAACACCTCCAGTTTGACCACAGGAGGCGAGGCGGGCCGCGGCCACCGCACCAGGTCCTTGGTGCACTGTCCCAGGTACATGACCCAGACCCAGATCGCGATCAGTCTGCGCGCCACGAACGGGTCCACGTTCCAGGTGAGGAACGGGAAGAAGCTGATGTAGAACAGCTCGTTGCCCAGTTCCGTTCCCAGCGTGAACGCGTAGTACAGTAACCGGTTCGAGATCACGAACTGGTGGCCCACGTCGCCTGTCAGTGAGTTCTTGCGCAGCGGCCCTCGCGCGATTCCACTCTTCGCGTTTACTCCAGCGACCCCGTTCGTGGACCCGTTCACCGCGCCGTTAACCTCCTGCTGTTTCTCTTGACCGTCTCGGACTGGTTTCCTCCGCCGGCTTACGTCTATTTCCTCACCGCCGCCCGAGTCTCGCGCGCCGGAATGGTTTTCGGTGATTGTAGCCCGCACACCGCACAGCTCCTGAAAGCGCGCGACATGCTGCGGGTCGTGCAAAGATTTAAACAGCATTAATAAATCCGCTCTTAAAGCGCTTCCCATGATTATTAACAACAAAAAGCAACAACCAACTACGCAGTTAACTATCCGCCGTGTCAGGTGGAGCTCGAGCGATGTTTGTTTTGAACAAACCGGCTTGTTTATCTTAAGTTTAGCTAGCTAGATTAGCTGACTCCATTACGGTAAAATAAACATTTAAATGTTAATAATAAGCCGTTTCCACACTGAAATTAAAACTAGGTCGCTTTAACCCGGTCGGCGGCATGGACTCCGTTATCTCACGCGAACTACTGAAATATCCGGTTACTGATAGATCGTACACGGAAAGCACGAGTCATAGAAACAGGAACGAGCACGTAGACGTAAGGGTAACGCGCACGCACCATGAGCGCGCATTTGAAAGTGAACGCGCAGCACGCATTATTTTTATTGTCATATTTATGACCTATTCTATCAAAATATTACGATTTTATTCTCGTAATTTTGACTTTATTCTAGTAATCTCGACCTTATTATCAAAATATTTTTATTGCCGTTTTATTTTTTTTCATTGTCGTATTTATATCTTATTCTATCAAAATATTCCTGTATTTTTTCCAATAAACATTAGGAGACTAAAACACACACATCAGAAGAATTTTTTTTTAAATAATTTATTCGTTTCAAATACCTGAAAAATAGGCTGTTTTTTAAAATGCTACTTTATGATTTTGGCAAAATGTGTTTAACATTTTTTTTTGTAAAATATGATAGTCTTTTTTTAAAAAATAAATAAAATATGAAATGTTTTAACCAAAGAAGTCTGATAATCAATTATACACATTTAGATTCTTAAACAAAACAACTCCAGCATCACCAAACACATGTGCATTAATACAAAAAATATTTGCATTACATGGCATAGAATATATTTAATGATATATAAACAATAAAATAGTAACAGTTATAATAAAAAGTTTGCACCAATGTAAAGTTGATGTTTTTTCAATCAGACTAGAGATTTTTACAAACAGTCTGAAAAATAAAACAGAACTAAATAAATATATATATTTTTTTTAATAAGTATGATTTTGATATGTAAATATGTTAAGGCTGATTAATATCTATAGCAGCAATAAGCTAAAAGTAATAAAATAAAGAGTCTAAGAACAGCTGGAACTTTCCAAAAGCAAATATATCCAACTTTCAAGCTCAACAAAATATTCAAAATATCCTACCAGCTAAAGTCTGGACAAAAAATACACATTTGCACAACCTTAAAGATTTTTGCTTGAAACAATCACATTAATAAACACTAGAGGGCAGTAGAGCACTATTTAGCACTTTGCATTGTCTTAACATAGTAATAACATATTAAGAGATTTTGCTTGGAGACCGTGGCTCATATAGCAAAACAATAATCAGGTAACAACTTTTACACATTACATCAACTTTAGGAGATACAAAGTGCATGGCTTTTTAAAATCCCTGAAAAAATGATTAGCAAAAAAAGCACAATAAAATTTGATTTAGAGGGACAGTAAAGCTTAAGGTGGTTTTTTTTATGTGTAAAAAAGCAAACCCTGATGTTTGCAGGTGCTTCTTGGAGTCATTTCTCACTGCAGTAACCATCAACACTACCCAGATACACACACACATTCCACCTCCATTTTATGCTCACTGCTGAGAATCAGTGCAGCACTTACACTGTAGAGTGTGACTTTAAGTGTTGTTAGTGAGCGGATAGAGGAAGATGGAGTGTCCATGTTCAGGCGTCATCATGACCTTTAGTCTCTTCCTGTCGAAGTAATAAAGCCTCTCATCTTCCTCGTCTTTTTTTCCGTTTCCCTGCCTGTCATGACTCTTCTGTTCGTCATCCGAGTGGATCTTGCGTAGCAGGTTGTTGATGAGGACGGCGCGTCGCAGGAAGGCCTCGGGGTCATCCAGGAAACGCAGCTTCTGCAGCGACAAGCGCAAAATGCAGCTGCGCTCCTCGCGTAAGATCAGGTGCTAGAGGGGAAGAGAGAAATGGGGAAATTTGTGTTAATTTGTGCAATCAGCTTAGATTTTTGCCCATTTATAAGTTGCTTAAAGCTCCTGGATATAAAAAATTACTAATAATTTAAAATAATAACAAAACCAAACAATTTTATTGTACGATTTCACTGTTAGTCATATTATAATTTATTAAAAATCGAAACTTTAATACACTTTTGAAAGGCATGTAATTTGAGAATGAGCTTTAAGTAGGTTGTATTAAATAGTTTGTTTATCCTGAACCCTCACACTTTTGTTGTTAGCGAATCAATATTGTTTTTATATTTTTGACCTCATGTGACTGATTCGTTGTGATGTAATTCATGCTTTTAATCTTGTCCACTAGAGGGCGACAAAGGGACACGATTGAAAGCATGTGACTGATCCGTTGTGATGTAATTCATGCTTCTTTAATAGTTTGACTTTGGTCCCCTTTGCCCTCCAGTGGTCATCATTAGTACTACAGCCTTTATCTTTTAATCCTGATATATATATAAATATATATATATGAGGCTGATTAATTTGATCGCTTAATTAGTGATAATTAATACAGATCAAACTAAAATATTCCGATTCATTCTACATTTATTTTTTTTTTATATTTCAGCTAGCAGTAATTTTACATCATCAGCATCTTCATCATCATCATTATCATCAGCTTGTTACTGAGTTTTTCAGTTTGTTTGTGCCTTTCAGCTGCCATGCTTCCTTATATATATATATATATATATATATATATATATATATATATATATATATATATATATTATATAATGAAAAACAAATGTAAAGGTGTTTAAAAAGATATATATATATACATATATAAAGCTGTTCTTACTTTTTGTAAATATCCATGTAGGCTTCCCTGGACATCCTCCTCTTCCGCATACTTTCTCTTAAAGTAGGCGACTTTCGACGTCGTTGATTGATAACAGCACACACACACACGCACACACACACCGTGAAGATCCTGAGCACTGCTAATAAACCTGCGGGCGTGTAAATCACACAGCTTAAACCTCAGGGATTACTAAAAACACACATCATGTTTTGTAACAGCATTGCTAATGAGGTGTGTGTAAGTGAGACCTGCGTTTTCACTAGAGAGCTGAGGAACACGTGTAGAAACACACACACACACACACACCTTTCTACCGACGTCCGCGTTCACATGAGCATTGAACACACACACCTTCTGAGTGCTGAAGGAAAAACAACAGAGACAAAGTAACAGTTAGTGAATGTAGATTATTTCCCAGAGTGCAGTTAGAGTTAGAGTAGTTGAATGTAATATGTTGTTTAAAAGGGTTGCCAAATGTTGTCAAATTTAGTACCAAACAGCTCCAGAAATCCTTAAAAAAGGAGTCCAACACGCTTCGTATGGTTGGATGGTGGGACTAAAATTATGTCAGTGTTAATATTTTGGTTTACAGTAAAAACAAAATACAGTTTAAGGAACACGTTAGTCAGTTTTAACTCCTAACCACCAAACCTGAACCAAAAACAAAACGGGTACAAATCCAACAACATGTATAAAAACAAACACAAAGCTATAATATATATAACTTAAAACTATAATATTTAACATAAAAACTATGATGAAGCTAGAATAAAAACTATAAGGAATACCATAAATATATATAATACTACAAAAAACTAAATATTATTAAACATAAAACTATAATATATAACATAAAACCGATAATAAATAAAATAAAACTATAATAATAACATAAAAAAACTATATATAATAACAAATCTATAATATACTACATAAAACTATAATATATATAACATAAAACTAAATGTAATAACAATAAAAACTATAATAGGTAACATAACATATAAAACTAAATATATAACATAAAAACTATAATATATAAACTAATAACTATAATAAAATAACATAAAAATATCAAATAGAATATATATAACAAATCTATAATATATACATAAAAACTATAATATACAAATATAATAACTATATATAACATAAAACTATAAAATATAACATAAAAACATAAAAACTATAATATATATAACTAAAGTATACATTAAAAACTATAATATATATAAAAACATAAAAACTAATAATATAACATATAAAAACTATAACTATGTATAACATAAAAATATAAATATATAACTTATAAACTTAATATATAAATAAAACTATAATGTATAAATAAAAATAAACTATAAATTAAAACTATAATAACATAAAACTATAATGTTATAACATAAACTAATATATAACATAAGATAAAACATAACTAATATATATAAATAAAATATAACATAAAAAACTATAAAAATATACTACATAAAAAAACTATAATATATAACATAAAAACTATAATGTATAACATAAAAAACTAATATATAACATAAAAACTATAACGTATAACATAAATAAAAAACTATAAATATATAACAAAAACTATAATGTATAACAAAAACTATAATATATAACATAAAACTATAACGTTTATAACATTAAAAACTACAATATATAAACATAAAAACTATAATTTATAACATAAAACTATAATAATTAAACCCCAACACTGAATAATCTGATCTTACAACTTAACAAGAGAAGGAAAATCCACACAGTTACAGCGTTCATCTAAAAATGAACTTCCGGAACTTTGGAATGACGGTTAAAATAACGGTTTTAGAATGTTTTTCTCACGCCGCCAATATTTACATTTTTTTTTGTAAATTCCAAATGCAACTAAGATCCAAACTAATTCCAGTGGGACCGGCACACACACACACACACACACACACACACACACACACACCTAAACGAACACACACACTACACACACCTAAACACACACACGTGTAAATTATGTTGCATTTCCTTTCTTCTACATAAACAATTACACATGTATATAAATGCAGAAGCATGCAAACACAAACAACAGACAGACACACACACACACACACACAGAGACAGCCTTATTCTTACACACAAGTAGACATAATTTCACTCTATTTTTGAAACTTCCCGAAGCAGGTACGGCTCTAGGTATGGGCAGTGGTGGGCTGAGCCCAGCCACCAAACATCCATCTTGCCCACCCAATCAAAAACCTGGTAAAGACTCCGGTATACAAATACCTTTTAATTTTCTTTTGTATCATTTATGACTTGATTTAAAAGCAGACTGAGGCGGGCTCTGTGTTGAGAAATATAAAGAAGGGGGGTGTAGGAAGCCCTGATCAATCACACAACGCTAACCCCACACCCCAAAAATTGCCCACCTGGGATATCTGTCTGCCCACCCTTCTATGGTTGGAGAGAACCGGGCCTGAACAGAACTGTATTTGTTCTTAGAATGAATGTTTATTTTTGAGATCAGAAACAAACGGAATGAGATCCGAATGAGATCCGAATGACGTTATAGACGTGACAATAAGCGCACATGGAATAAGGTTTAATAAACGCCGAAAAACCGGAATATAGTTATAAAGCATAAAATAGAAAAATAATCACTTATTATGCGTTTTAAATTATTACCCCCCCCCTTTTTTTTTTTTAATCAGGCGTTTTTTTAAAATAGAATGATTAAAAAACGCAATAACACAAAAACACATGCAAAACAACTGAAATAATAATTAAGGATATAATAAATGTTTTTGTTGTTTTATGTCCAGTTTAACGTTAGTTGAATGTGTTTTTATAGTTTATTTATAATGTTGTGCTAAGAGCTTCAAGTGAAAATAACATTACCAAGATATTGTTCTAAGAAAGTTTTTTTTCCTCAACGTCACAAAACCATCTATTACCAATTAATAACGGTATCAGAACGTTCCATAAACATTATTTTGAGAACATTTGGACAATGTTTTTGGATTATTGATACATGAACAATCAATGAAATTTTAATACTTTAAACCCGTTAGGATGAATTGATGGATTAAATTGCAGTGAGCGCGTGCCGAGCGCTTGCATTCCATGCAGTACATGCAGGACAGTACTGTGTTTTAAACAGTGTGATGTTTACGTCTCATTTACATTTCTAACATTTCTAACAAATTAATCTCACTTCTTATCCATCTAAGCAGTTAAGAGATCTTGGTGGTCCTGGGAATTGAAGCAATAAACGATCAGCAGCACCATTTACCACGGAGTTTAGAATAAACACGCACTCCAAACATCTTTAAATAGTGTAAAGATGAAAAATGACGACAGTAATTGGTTTTGCTTACCATTTTTTATAAAGATGTTAAAGAAAAGACGCAAATGAGCCGAGCTTTGATCTTTTACACTCCGTCGCCGCAGGAAGTCATTATGACTGAAAATGTCCCGGCTGTAGACGCTTCGTGCACGCGTGTGTTTGTGTGTGTGATGAGCCCCTTTTTAAACAACACTGTTCAAAATTATCCCGCAAATCTCTCCGTTTTTTCGACGCAAACCGAGGGCACGCGCCCTTGCTCGCCTCCTGATTGGTCCTCACCGAAACAGCTGTTTTTTCCGTCGCTTAGCAACGAGTCGCTAGGCAGCGATGACGCCACATTAGGTTCCGTTTTCTTCCTCGCGATTCTCTCACGTGCTGCTGCTAATCTTCACACACCCACCCACCTACACCATCGCGCGCGCGCGCACACACACCATTCTTTTAAACGCAAACGTGCACAAAACACACATGCTATACATATGTACACAAAACAGTTTATAAACACGGACACACACACACATGCACACACACACTATTCATATAACCGCAAACCTGCACAAAACACATGCACACAAAACACATACACTAAACAGTGTATAAACACACACACAAACACGTACAGAATTGCACTTAAAGGTAATACCAAACGCGTGCTATGTAGTACTGCATAAACTCATAAAACTTAATATTAACACACACTCTGTACTATAAAAACACACACAACACACACTCTTACTTCCATGGGAGAACACAGAATGTATATTAATATATACACACACATACACTGTATATACAACTATACAACTATTATTTTATTATTATTTTTGACATAAATAAATACACACGCACACACAAAATTGTATATAATAATATCTATTGTGTAACTGACTGAAAAAATGACTACAAGTTTATTGATGGACAAAAATATATTTTTTATTTAAAAAAAAACACTGGAAGACACACACACACACACACACAAACACATTGACATGCATCTACAGTGTAGTCTTGATCTTTTTTACACACTGCATGCAAATGTTACACACTGTCAATAACACAACAACCTGCTCAATACACACAATCGAATGTGGGCGCTTTTGTCTTTATGTCCAGCGCAAGACATGCGAGAAAAAGCTGTAGATTCCAGTCATGCGGGACAGCCAGGAGGAACAGAGTCCATATGAAAAACACAACACTCGTAAATCTCGTACAGGAAATGACATCACAAAATAAAGTTTCAGCCACTAAACATTTATATTTCTGGCATTTGGTAGACTTTGTTATCTACAGCAACTTGCATATACATGTATCTTCATTTTTTTTTTATCCAACTGAGCAATTGAGGGTTAGGGGCCTTGCTCAAGGGCCCAGCAGGCGAGTAAACCCATGATCTTCTGATTAGCTTGCCAACACCTTAAGCTACCACTTCCTCATATAGTGACATCATAACCTAAATTTAACAGGCAGGAATCTTGAATGAATGCTACATTTTTGTTATATAACATTAAGCCCAAATGTACACATCGTCCTCACACGTCTGCTGTTCTGTTATACAGATTTTTTTGACTCGCACGCCCAGCAACAGCAGCCGCGCTGCTCAAGCGAGTTTGTCAGAAGCGGATAATTAAGCCTCCATTCATGCAACCAGGTTTGAGCAGCGATTACAAGAAAGAGGAGAGAAAGAGAGCCCTCTGATTCAAGCTGCGCTGTGATGTCACTTCCTGGCGATGAGATAAGCTGGCTGGAAGTAAAGAACAGCTGGAGCAATTACAGATGCTGTATTAGGGCATGCTGTTTCATAACCGTTCATTTTTCCGCCTTTCTTTTCTGCTAACAGGTCATGAATCATCACAGTCAGGCTTACATCATGATGGAAGTTGAAGGGGTGAGATGTTATTATGCAATTGTTATTATTTTATTAGTAGTAGTATTTTGCTGCTCCTGCCTGCTGTATTCATCATTTGTCAATTTCCAACAAAACACATGCAGCACATTTTTTTTCAAAGAGCTGCCATAAAGTTCAAACCAGCAATGATTACAAAAAACCTGTAAAATCCTGGAAAAAATCTAAATGAAGATTTTATTGTGGGGCAAAAAAACACGCTTTCTTTGGTGATTTCTGCCACAGAAAAATAATAATAGTTAAAACGTAATGATTATTGATTAAAGAAATTGATTTAAATGCTCATCCATATTAGTTGTGACACAAATTAATAAAAAATAATGAATTTCTCTATTTTTTCCTAGATCATTTTAGAAATGAATAAAATAATAATGAATAAAAGAAAAGGTATCAATAATTGCCCTAGTGACTCTTTTTTTTGGTGGGTTTGTTTGTTTCGTTGTCTGGTGCTGTTAGATTCCCTTCAGTAGTGTCTGTTTATCTATGCCTCGAGGAGCGCGTGCCACCTGCACACCTGCTGGTTGCTGCTCTCCTTCATGTCCTGCCAGTGAAGCGACTCCTCTTCGCCGCTACTGTTCTGGCCCAGCGTCAGCCAGCCGATCATCTCCTTACGCTTCAGGTTACGCCGGTTATACACGGCTGCCATGAGCGTGACGTCGGAGAGCTGAAACAGCGCCACCTGGAAGACAAACGTCTCCTTAAACACCGGGTTGGGATGTCCGCGCCGTACCGATGTCTTACACCGAGAGATCTCCTGACCCATGGAGTTAAGCAGAGTCAGCTTCACGTAGGTATCTACAAACAGGAAAACGTTATTGTTTAGACATAAGTTAAAACCCAACCCATAATAATTTCTCTATATATGTTGGCATATAGACAAAGCTTGATATATATAATAATTTAGTAAAATGTAGACGTAGATGGTATATGTGTGTGTTTGTGTGTGTGTACCCGGGGGTCGGATAAGCGCCAGGTTGCGGAAGTGGCTTCCTTTAATGACCTCGACAGAGAGGCGGCCGGTGGTAGGGTTGTAGGACAGACCGAGCAGCAGCTCAGGAACTCCACCGTGAGAGAGAGACTGACTGGAGGAAACGTTGTCAGCAGGAGCGCTCACACACAACTCAGAGTCTAAAGCCTACAGACAAAGAAACGGTGTGTATGTGTGTGTATATCACAGGTGTCCAAACCTTTTTCAAATAGGGGTGAAATATTGAAATTGTGGACACACAAAAACATCTGTAACTTGTCCTATATTTTATTACTTCCTTTTATATTACTTTATTTATTTATTATGTGTGGCGGTTTAAACGAGTTGCGTTGTTCTGCTCTCAGTGCGTTTAGGAATACTTGTGCACTAAACCAATTATAGGACATGTGAATTAATTGAATGTCCAGACTTAGGACACTCCCGGTTTACACAGAATCCATCGGCTGAGGTATTATATTCATTAAACACCACCAATAAAACTGATTATGAATTCCTTGTGTCAACCAATGGAATACAAAATTCACACACACCTTCAGGTTGCTGCGAGGTTCCAGTATGAGAGTGACCTCGAGTCTCTCGGCGTCGAGTTGGTTCAGGGTGTAAATAGTTTCTCCCATCATCTTCTCCCGGTTCATCTTGCCCACAGCGTACAGCCGAAAGCGCAGTGCCATCCCGTTCAGCTCCGATGCCTCCAGCCGAGTGAAGCGGAAAGTCTCCCCGAACCGTGGCGTCGATCCCCTCTGTACCGCCGTTTTGTAGCGCTGACGTTTCCCCGGGAGCAACACCACACGAACCTGCCATGCGTCCATGCCGCTCCGCGCTTTATCTGGGATGTCCTGCGCCATCACCACAGTGACCAAGAGCTTATAGGAGTCGGGGCGGTAGTTAAGGATGACCACAAGATCACCACATTTGGAGATTGGAGGGCGGGGCGATGAGATAGAGGGGTGGGGCTCCGGGACGACACTCGCAGTACGTTCATGCTAGTAAAAGAATAAAAGGATGTTTTAACACCATAGACTCAAATGGTATTTTTCAGTTTTAAAACACACACACCCATACAGCCAAACACAGACACACATACAGTACACCTGTGGCAGGCGGTGCATTTGGTACCTTGGCTTTTAGTGGGGATTTACCCGACTGATACACCTCTTAATACCACCACCATTACGCCGCAATTACAGAAACCATCAATACTAAACAAAAACACAATATAACACGGCGTGGAATTACAGACAGAGAGACATTTTACATATTAAGAAAAAAAAACCCATTCTAATTAAAGCAAGAAACCCCGTTAACCCAACTCCAAACCTATTCTACAACCACAACTGTACCACATACAACATCTGGAGCAGTTCAGAATCAATATTTATCTTAACATTAATATAACATCACAAAAACATTAAAGATACAATTTAACAATGTTTAGAATATAGGTTGTAAATGTAGGTCAGTGCTTCTGATGGTGTTTAGACTGCAGACTGCACACCACTTCAGTAGACACAGTCAGTGTTACTGCTTTTAACAGATAGAAAAGGAAGAAGTATTAGATATTACACAGGGCTCTGGCTGTGAGACAAATAATACAAACTGCACCAAGTAACATCCAGGTCATCCAAAATGGCCGCCACATATGGTTAGACTGGTCACATGCGCAGAGAGTTTCGTTTAGGTTTGAAAAATAAAGCAAGTCATATTGTGTCTTTAAAACCATAAAAAAAATAGAAACTGGGAGGGAAAAACTGTATTCTAAAGAGTGAGAAAGACAGTGGGGGGGGGCAGAGAGATAAAAAAAAGAGACACTGATACAACAAAGAGTGACAGAAAGAGAGTTAGACAGACAAAGACAGAGAAAGAAAGAAAGAAAGAAAGAAAGAAAGAAAAAGAAAGAGAACGAAGAAAGAGACCAAGTACATTAGTCATTGAAAAACACAGATAATAGAGATAAACAGACAGACAGACAGACAGATGGGACAGGGAGACTTATTTACCAAAAATTTGATCAAAGCATGGGTTTGGATTAAACTGTACACACACACACACACACTCCAGTACCTCAGGGCTCCAGGTAGACGAGCTGTCCGAAGCCTCGTTGAATTCGTACCCCGGATTATCCAGTGCCATATCTAGCTCTGTGTGTGAGACAGGAGTCCGGCGTCCTGTGCTTCCCTGACGACTCCTCTGACCCCGGGACATTGTCTCAGATCCCTGAGAGCCCACAGAGGACACACGTCCTCTAACAGATGGAGTGTCTGCCACACTGAGTTCCCTCTGGAACAGGGATTCTGTTAATGGATCCCTCTGTTCGGACACCGGGTCCTGGATACTTTTCCTGCTTTCTCCATCTAATTCAGCCAGGAAAAAGGTTCAGTTTATTTAAAAGTGAGCTGATTTTTAATTATATAATTTTTAGTTTGGGATCATGGCATCTGAGGTTCTGAGTTGCTTAAAAATTTGGGATTTAAGCCCCACCACTGGGGTTGAAAGTTTACTTTTTCCCTTCCATATAAGCTGTTTAATAAATTTAAAGTAGAACAAATTAAAAAATAATAATTGAATGATAAAACAACTCGAGCACCAAGAACTAAACTGAACTCTTTACAAAACATTAAAACTTTTTACTTTAAAGGGTAGAAAATGTTTCGTTGGAATGAATAATTATAGAAATGTCGATAAGAAAAATCAACCCAATGCATTTGTTAACCTTTTTTTTTTTAATGGACACTCTCTGAAAGAACAAAATGTTCCCATTCAGCAACGTGAAGATACCCGGTTACCGTGGCAACCAAAGATCTGCGTCAATGTGGAAATTAAAATGAGGCTGACACTGGATTTCATTGATCAGTAAAGAGCTGAGGCAGCGCAGGGCAAAACACCAAACTCTATACATTACACATTTTTTTATATTTTTTTAATATGATCGCAATAGATGTTGTGTTTGTTAATCAATACATCTCGTTTTATAATTTTGAGCACCTTATTCTGAAAAAAATAGTTTGTTCTATTGATACTATGTGTTAAACGTGATAATGTAACAATATATGTAAAACACGGTGGTGGTCGCATGGCTGCTGTCTTTCCACCATTTTGAAATATGAGGACTTGCTTCTCCCGCAGGATCATGGGATAGTAAAGTGTTCATCGTATGTGTACTTCAGAATCCGGGTAGGAGGTAGTAGATCATCTGTAAACTTCACACACACTGATCTAAACATACAAAGAATTCGGATATATGATATACTATATAGTATAGAAATATGCGATTTTAGAAGCAGCCTGGACTCTTTCTCCAGTGTAGATGGGTCATACACTCTGTCCTCTGTCAGTAACAGAAACACTAGCCAATGGTGCGCATCCGTTAGATCGGGGTGGGCAATCTTGGTCCAGGGGTCCTGCAGAGTTTAGCTCCAACTTGCCCCAACACACTTACCTGTAAGTTTCGAGTATACCTAGCAAGATCTTAATTAGTTGGTTCAGGTGTGTTTGACTAGGGTTGGAGCTAAACTCTGCAGGACACCAGCCCTCCAGGACCAAGATGGCCGACTCCTGCGTTAGATGGATAAAAACGTACAGCACGTACGACATTAACAAGATGTTAATATAGAAACTGGAAAGTGGGAATAAAGTCAACGGCAATATCATGATCTGGAATCTGGACCATGCAAATAAAACCCAGTTGAGTTTACGAAACAATAACAACATAAACATGCTGTTCATTATTTGTTGTATATCTTGGTGTAACGGTCGTAAAGACATGGTTTGCTTACTTGTCGTTGTTTGCTAAATTACACGAAAAGCAATGAGTCAGCTAGAAAAGAGCACGTTTAAATCAAAATAAGGAAACGGCTCATGTCTACGCGAGGGGATCATGACCTGGATCAAACACTCAACCGGAGGACAAACGCTGACGTATCCAAACAAATCAACATCATCTTTCAAAGCAAATCTGGATTAAAAGAGCAAGCTGTTCTCTTCACAACTGAAGCCACATGGTAACCAAAGGGCACGGAAAGACGTTTCGGGTGTAAACACTGATGGATAAAAAGATGTCACCACATAACAGAGAGCGGGATTCAGCTGCTGGGAACAAGTTACACAGCTGTGATCCACATGCGACAACAGGAAGGAAGTGCAAAGGAGAAGAAAGTAAAATAAAAAAACAATAAAACAAATACACAAGACAGTTCAAACAGAAAGACGTGTGGTGGAGAGTTTTTATTTAGTATTGGGATAAAGGGACACAGGCCACGCCCACTTCACTGGGACTGACAGACATCTGTATATAATACCTGACATGCGTAATGTTTGTGTACCTTCACAGTCTGACGGTTCGGTGTTACCCTCCTCCCCCTCCTGCTGCTCAGGAGGCAGTCGTTCAAACTTGCTCTGTTGCCCTGCTGCACTCTGGGTAGTGACCTCCGAGATCCCAGAACGAAAACTCTGTGAACGTGAGACTGAAATCTCGAAGCGCTTTACAATCTCCTCTTCACTGTCTGAGGAACTGGTGATCTCGCCATCATCCCCGTAACTGTTCACTACACACACAAACACACAATGATAAAAAAAACATATTTAAAAAAAAAGCAACAAGGCATTTTATCAATTGAATTAATTAATGTTATGACCCAAACATTCTTTAAACGCTCTGATTACAAGCACATGAATCCGACACCGCATCACAGATATCATATTAACCATCATGCATAACATATTCTGTCTATCTCTCTCTGTCTGTCTGTTCATTTGAATACTCGTCTGTCTGTCTGTCTCTGTGTAAATAGAATCCCTGCACTTTCACATACACAATTACACTATACACCAAATCTCATTAACACACAAAAAAGCTTCGTTTTTTTGAGCTGCCGCGGTTGTCATGGTTACGGCCTTTCAACACTCCTTGTTTTTTACTTTATCCTTTCCATTTTATCCCCTTAACAGAAAAACATGTTCTGTTGCCATGGTACCTCGGCCTCATTCCAAGCTGTTATTGACTGATTGGCAAAAACTGGGATCTTGTTTTAACCTGGAGTGGCTTTGGAGAGCAGACACACACACACACGCACTGCTTTAGCAAGAGATTTTGCATGTGTGTGTGCGTGTGTGTGTGTGCCTCAGTTCACTAATGAGTCCAATCAATAATCAATAGTTCTTGAGTGCAGCATTAAGTGATTATTCTTCGTCTCTAGCTTTTTTTTTACCTGTTGCATCAAATTAAACCTGAAAGAACGGCATACACAGATTGCTAGAAGAAGAGATGAGAAAACTAAAACCACTCGAAGAACCAATTGGAGAACGTTAATGGATTTATATTATATCCTTATAATAACAGGTTTTCTTTTTAAAAATAGTTACAGTCGTACCTTCTCACAGACTTTTTTTTTCCAGTGACTTAACATAACTTACCATAACACTTATATATAGTAACAATTTTTAATATATAATATATTGCATAGCAATTAGCTTAGCACAATTAGCCTGCCGCGCTATCGTAGCGATTAACTTATCGCAATTAGCGTGCTGACATCGACTGTTTTTATTTTAGCATATTTTGTAAGCAACAATGCGAAGTTAAACGTACACTAAAATGTTTAGCGAAAAACAGCTAACTTCAAAAAGCTAAAGCTAAAGGTTAAGACAGAGCAGAAAAGAAGCTCAGGCTTAACATTTTTGTTATTCTCTAATGCCATCTAGTGGATAAACTTGGTATTTCTGCCTAAACTGTGAGGTTTAATGTTAGCTCGTCAGTCGCAGGTGTTAGCTGTTCATTAAAAAGTTGTCCAGCTTTAAGAAAACAACATATCTACCAATTTTAATGTCTGTCTAAAGGTGGCGCTATAGGGACCCCTCCGCCCAAGTGAAACTTGACCAAGCCCTGATGGCCGCAGATTCCAACATGTGTGCATGTTAAAAGCCAGAAAAAAACCCTAAAAAATAAAGAATTAAAATAAATAATTAATAATAATAAAATTAATAATAATAATAATAATAATAATAAACCTTAAAAAAAAACAATAGGACCTGGTGCTAATAAATGTTTTGGCCCGAATAAATACACATGAGAGAACTGAGTCACTGTGTGTGTGTGTGTGTGTGTGTGTGTGTGTGTGTGTTTACATTCCAGGGGCGGCAACATCAGTTTACTTATTAGATGTAGACACAGAAAAGCAAATACACACATACACATTCAGACACACACACAAACACGTTTTAAAAAATAAGATACAAGTAAACTGGGTAGGTGTTCCAGCATGACAACGAACCAAAACACACGGCCAAGACAACAAAGGAGTGACTCAAGAAGAAGCACCTTGAAGTCCTGAACCGAACCAGTCAGTCTTTAGACCTTAATTATATAGAAAATGAAGGAAGAAAGCTGAAGGTTCGAATTGCCAAACGTCAGACTGGAAACCTTAAAGATTGCAAAGAGCAGTGGGACAAAAATTATGACTCGACTAACCAATGCTTTTTTTAAGCAACTCCTCTATAATTATATTATATTGTGAGCCTTTTTTAACTAGATATAAAATATATAACTTTTAACAGGACATTCAGCATAATAAACATTAACAAAGCCTTTTTATCTTTACTCCAACTTTGAGGCTTGTGTATTTAGATAACCATCTCATCCTTAAATCCTCATCAACCTGCTGAAGAAGCTCGTAAGTGACTAATTTCTCACCAGCACTGAGTGAACATGAAGATGTGAGGCTTCTCTCGCTCTCTACGTCCTCCAGGTCCTCATTAATAGGAGTCAAGCAAACAGGTAACATCTCAGTCAGACCTCTAGAAGCCAGCTGAATGTGCAGAAACTCAAGCTTCTCCTCAGGACTCATCAATGAGACGTCCGTCTGAGATTTGCCCCCCTCTGTGACCTCAGGCTTGGGGTCAGAGGCAGGTTTGGGGCTAAGATTAAAAAGAGAGTCTTTGATGGTGTCCGAGAGCTGAGAGAACCAAGTGGAGAACGGCGACGGAGATGAATCAGCCATTGTGAAAGATTATTTGTTCTAAATTCAGTCTTAAACTTTGTCCAGGAGGAATTATTGCTATCTAAGAATACACACGTAACACTACCTGGTGTCCTTCAGAAAGCTACTTGATATTCTTTAGGGTTCTCAAAAGTGTCAAACCTCCCAGATGGACCAATTAGAAGGATCCAGGAACGCTGATGGCAGAATAAACGGTGCTGTTCTATCCTCGTACTCCAGAGATCTTTAGAATAATCTACCAAACAAATAAGAGTCAGCTATTGTCCAAAAAGACATATTTAAAACCACCTCTGGTAGCACCACAGCCACAGTTAACCTTAAACCAACAACAAAGGTGTGTGTAGGCAACAAGCGGTTCAGCAGGTGCAGTTGAGGAGCTCATGATGCTTCTGCACACGCTACAGAGCTAATGTTTGCAAAGGGAGGAGCGCCAGCTAGAAATACCAAAGCATTTACACACAGTTTTATTAGTGTTTGTGTGTTGAAATAAGAATTGACAATGGTTCGGGTTTCCAACACGCGCGTGTGTGTGTGTGTGTGTGTGTGTATAAAAGTGAGAACTACATGGATTTAAAAACCAGGTTTATAAAATTGACCTGAAAGTCAAGACATTTCTAGAATAAACAGAGTTCTTTTTTTCCAGTGAAAGAGAGAGACACAGAGAGAGAGAGAGAGAGAGAGAGAGAGAGAGAAAGGTATATATAAAGGTCCACAAGCCGGGAACCAAACTTAGGACACCCGGTGCACAACATCCCTGTATTAGGGGAGGTGCTACCTACTACGCCACCGCACCGACTCAAATCCGTGTCTTATGTCTCTGTGTCTTGGTACTTACCCAGGCCCTGGTGGATCCCGGAACGTTCCTTTCGTTTACGATGGCCACGAATCTCGAAGCATGGCAGCCCCCCTACACGGGCAAAACACAGCTTTTTGTTGATAAAGAGGAAGAGGATGGTGAGCAAAACCACGAAGACGGCCACGGCGGACAAAAAGCCGATGGCTTCGGGCGTGACTGCGGGGGAAAAAGAAGAAAAACTCAATAAATGAATACATAAATAAATAATAGACCTACATTAGGGAAAAGAGATGTGGGAAAATTAATCAGCAATAATTTACCCCAGTTAATGTCTGCGTCTGTTGTAACTGATAAATGAAACACGGCAATCAATTCACTTTTAAAAAAAATGTCTTTTTCATGGAGATGCAAATATTTTTACTAATTATTCAGTCGGTTTGTTTAATTATTCGGCTTTTGCAATTTTTTTAATATTCAGTCCTATACTAAAATATTAAAACGAAGGGAAACACTTTAACTTGTAAGAATATCTAATAATTATATAACTATTATTTATATTTATTTATTTATTTAGTTGTTTTTTCACTACTAATAAGATTTTTCTCCACACCGACTAAAGATTTGGTTCTAAAAGCGACACTGACTCTGTTTTACATATTTATTTTTATTGAAAGCGTAAAATGTAAATGTTGTAAACATTCCAAACCTTCTGATCACATGACTTCCTAACTTCTATTTTTTTTGCTTTTTGTCCACTGCCTCGGCTTTGTTTACAGTCCGACACGTTCTCATTAATGCCGTGTCTTTTTCTGAATTACAGACTTGTGCCACAGCGCCACACTGGTTAAACTGCATTATTGCAGGTAATTACATTACGACGATTCGACAGCAATAATATTTGTCCAAAAAGTTTAATTCGTTTCAGCTTGAATTTACATTACATCATGTGTGTGTGTGTGTGGAGACTCATGGTTAAGGTGTTGGATTACCAACCTGGTTGTGGGTTCGATTCCCAGCTCTACCAAGCCACCACTGTTGAGCCCCTGAGCAAGGCCCTTAACCCCTAATTGCTCAGTTGTATAACAAGGGATATTGTAAGTCGCTCTGGATAAGGGCGTCTGCCAAATGCTGCAAATGTAAATGTATGTGTGTGTGTGTGTGTGTGTGTGTGTGTGTGTGTGTGTGTAAAATACTGAATAAACTTTCATTGTTCAAACACCCACAAAAAAGAATTTGAACCAGCATCTTGAATCAACACTCAACACACAGCTTTTTGCAAGATTACACTCTGTGTGTGTGTGTGTGTGTTTGTGTGTGTGTGTGTGAGAAAGAGAGAGAGAGAGAGAGAGAGAGAGAGAGAGAGTGAGTGCAGATCTCTCAGAAGCTTATCTTTTCACACAAAATCCACCATGTGTGATTGTCGCTACTGCTCACAAATTGTTAAACACTGATCGATGTGTGTGTGTAGTGTGTGTCTGTGTGTTGCCTTTCAGACTTACAGCATGTGTACGTGTGTGTTAGTGTGAGTAGGAGGAAATAATAAGGTTGAGCCAAAGACTACCCCCCCACCCCCACACACATTTCCTTCCACGCTTCAGGCTTCTGTTTTAAAGGAGAAATCATATGTTTTCTGCTGAGACTGTAATACTGGTGTATGAGATATACATATGTGTGTGTGTGTGTGTGTGTGTGTGTGTGTGGCAAAGATTGCATCTTTCTTTCAAATGTCTTCTTTTATTCTACCAAACGTTAATTATTCCCCAGCACAACAATTATCAAGGTTACCTTTTAATTACGCACACCCACACACACACACACACACACACACACACACACACACACACACACACACACACACACACACACCTACACCCACACCCACCTCCGCAAACCACACAAAGTAGACTGTTCCCCTGGAAACAGCAAAGACTTTATGTAGAAGCTGATATAACTACGTTAAACATGCCCTCCCATGCACTCGTGTAGTATTTATAAAAACAGTTGTGTTGCTATGGTAGTGTAGATCCTGAGGAAGTCAATGGTAGGATTGTATAGACGTCAGGGCTTGCTATTGGCTACTAAAGAGAAGAAAAACAAAAAGATAAAGGAAAAAATGAAAAGGAAAATGGAAAGGAATGGAAATGAAAAGGGAAGAAAAGAAAAGGAAAGAAGAGAAGAGAAGAGAAGGAAAGGAAGTAAAGGAAGTAATTAAATTTAAAGGCAGAGACCTTTATGTGTGGAGTTTGTGGGTAATGAAAGAAAAGGAAAAGTAAGGAAAGAGTAAAGGAAAGACTAAAGGAGGGGAAAGGAAGGAAAAGGGTAAAAAAGAAAAATTAGTTAAGGAAAGGAAAAAGGAGGAAAAATACAAAGAAAAAGAAAGGAAAGAATTGATCTGAAAGGCAGGGGCCTTTCTGTGTGAAGTTTGTGGGTTTACCCCTCCTGCCCTTCGCCCTTTCAGTGACCCTGAATTAGGGATTACGCGGGTATAGAAGATGAATGAATGATAAATGAATTGAGTTAAATTGAATTAAATAAAATAAAATAATGCAGTAACGGGGATTAATAAAGAGAGAAAAAATGTAAAGACAAGCATGAACTTCGGCCCAGCAGTCCAGTCCTGTCTTTAGGTATATTTTATATAAATAAATTAAAGGTCGCATAGTTCTTTTTTATTTTGTAGGAAAAAAGTTTCAGGGAGAAGAGACAAGGCCAGGACAGCACAGAAAGTTTTACAGCTACAAAACAAAAAGTGAGAGAAAACCAAAGAGAGACAGAAAAAGAGAGCGAGAACTAAATAAGCAGCACCCTCTACTGTCCTATTTTTATTACTGCACTTCAGACAAATCTCCTTTTTGCTGTTCCCTTTTAGGGGTTGCCACAGCAAATCATCTGTCTCCCCCTAACCCTATTCTCCACATCCTCTTCACTCACACACACTAACTTCATGTCCTCGTTTATCACATCCATATACCTCCTCTTTGGACTTTCTCTGCATGGTAGGTTCATTTCTAACATCCTTCTACCAATATATTCACTATCCCTCCTGTGTGCATGTCCAAACCACCCCAATCTGTGCTTCCCTGACTTTCTCCTGCAAACTTCTAACATCCCCCTGATGAACTTGTTGCACTTTAGACAAATGAACCAATAATAAAATAACTGACACAAACAATATGTTTATAAATCTATAAACACTAAAACACTCACACCAAAGACAACATTAGTTGCAATAACATTTCCTATGAGTTAGAGATGAGCATTCAATTAAACCTTAATCTATAATCCGGGAAAATTAACCATCAAATTATAGATTAATAAAATCAATCAATTTCTTTTATTTTCTGGCAAATTGTTGTAGGTTTGAAGAATTTGACAGCTTTTCTTTAAAAAATGTGCTGCAGGTTGCGATGGTTTTAGGAGTTTAGGTGCAATGTTCCGCTTTGGTGTTGATCATCAGAGGAAAAGTTATTAACACTTCTTTTTTGTTGGTAAATATATTAGCACATTATTACAGTCACTACACTATTATTATTCTTACATTACACACAAATGCACAAAAACAAAGATTTAGTATAACGTTTATGTAATAAAAAAGTGTCAGGAAATGATTTTATTTAGCTTAACTTACATATTTTGGCAGCATGGGATGTTACTGGACCTGACTGGCTGTGCCAACAGTCTCCTTTTCTTTTTTCCATAACCAATAGATCAATAAATCATCTAATTAATCCACTCGTCTTACTTGTCTGCACCTTCACTTCCTCTGCAGCGCTTGTTTTTTTTTCAATCTGCTTTCTTTTTTGGTTTTCCGACCAACTGGTGACTTTCTTCTAAATTTCAGGGAAAAAAAACATCAGACATATCTCTCTCTCTCTTTCTCGCTCTCTCTCTCTCTCTCTCTCTCTCTCTCTCTCTCTCTCTCTTTCTCTCACTAAACTCTCGTCCTGTTTGAGGTTCCACCCTTCCTCTTTCTCCAGCCTCAACTCCCAAACCTAAACATCCCAGCTCCATCAGAAACCCAGTCCCACCCTTTGCCTCCTCAACATCTACTAAACACCAGTTCACCAGTCTATACTGGACTTAATGCGAGTCACATTCAATCCTTAAGCAATACGATCACTATTAACACAACCAGACCCAAGAGACATCTTAAATATGAAAAACTGTGTGAAATTTATACACTGCATAAATTTCGGAAGTACGTCCCGGGCTCTCACCAGCACAGGCTCTGGTGGTGCCCTAGGCGAGATTGTAGATTTGCGCCCCGCTGTTTACCCCGCAAATGCAACAAAAAAGCACACTTTCAGTACTGAAATTTTGTTAACTGCTAAAAATAGGGTGTAGGAGTGTACAGTGGTAATAAGGTTTTTTTTTGTCATTTTCGAAAGAAAAACTCTCGTGCGGCGCCCCCTAGTCATTTTTCGCGTTTCACATTGTTTGGCCATAAATTATTGCATGTTGATTGTCTTCCATTTTATTTTTTTCTCTATTATTTTATTAACATGCCTGAAAAAAGCTCCACAGAAGATCGATCATTCTGAGAAGATCACTCCATTCGCTCTCATCTGTTCACCATCCGTATAAGTTTCATTTCCTGAGAATAGAAGATAAGAACCTGATCAGAGTCGGTCTGCTAACACTCTGCTGAGCTCCATTTAATGCAGCAACTTTTAGCTTTTGTTTTATTATTAAATTATGACACCCTTCCTGACAGTGTCGCATTTACTTTAACATTTCTGGCATTTTGGTCAACGCCCTTATTCATTAACTCCCATTTAAGTTATTAATCTAACTGAGCGGTTAAGAGTTAAAGGAAATGACTGGTTTACTAATTAATCATGTTCCATATTAATTAAACGCAACGGGAAACATATCGAGCGTCGACATCTACACACTTTACCTTCCTAAATAAAAAACATAAAACAGCAGGAAGAAGTTAAAGAAAGGAGTGAAACACTTTCTGTAGAATAACACACACTTTTTTCTCTTTGCATTTCCTCTGTGTGTGTGTGTGTGTGTGTGTGTATGGAGTCAGTCATCACATACACACTTCTAATCAGACTCTGTTATTGTTCTAATCAAGACACTTCCCAAAGACAGGAAAGTGAGAGGAAACAGTGATGGAGTGATTAAAGCGTGCATTAAAGGGCTGTAAACAAAAAGTGACTGTTATAGTGGAAATTTGATAAAAATTAAAGTTTTTCGTATTGTTGTTTTTATTTTTTATAAAAAAACCCCAAAGAAACCAGAGAATCATTAAGATAAAAAAACACTTTACAATAAGAAACAAGGTAGTGTGTTTGGTGGCGTAGGCATTACATTTTGGGCGGGGCTTTACAATGATTGGTCCTCTCTCTCTCTATCTGTCTTTCTCTCTCTCTCTCTCTTTTTCTGTCTTTCTTTATCTCTGTCTCTCTCTCTCTCTGTCTCTCTTTCTTGCTCTCTCATTTAAACAAATTCATTTACATGATTCCTTGGCACAAAATGTTTATCCTTTTATTGAACAAATGAGCACTTAATCTTTCAGGAAAAGATTTGTTTATTTGACTCTCAAATTTGACAAATGACTCACAAGCTGCTGATAAACACGGTATTATGCACCCTATAAATATAAAGATTGTTCCTATTCTAGTATTTGAAGATACCGTTGTCTGCAGCAGTCTTTCAGTTTCATTGTAAATAAAGATCCTGAATATTTCTCGTAAGTCTTACTCCAGTCAGTCAGACCCTCAAGTGCACGATAAAACAATAATACTGCTTTTATCCGCAGCAGAAACATAATACACAGGACACGGAACATAAAGAGGCGAGGTGAACATTTCAATGGAGGCCATTATGACTCAATTAGAGCTCAGACCACATCACATCGCAGCTAATAACTATTCATGGCTCTTCATGCTTTTACTTTCGTGCTGAAGTGAATGTTCACAGAAAGTCAGACACAGTACAGGGAAATGATGAAAAAGCTGAAAACGGTGATACTCATTTTCACACACACACACACACACACACAAAAGTGCAAACATAGTGCACGATTCATACCGTGACAAATTCTCAATAAAAGCAGAAGCCACTTTTTATCACTAAGCTACCAATTCCACAGTAATCAACTACTTTGTTAAGTTTCCAGGTAGAGAATTTAACCTTCTACCGTAAATGTGGGGTGTCGATGGTTTAAGTTACAATCTTCTATTAATACATTAATGAGGAGTTTTACCATCTGTAATTATAACATGATTTTAAAGAGATCTCAGCATAACAGATATTATAGATTTATTGCTCAGACACAGGCTTCTTTAAATTGGCTAAAATTTCATACTACAGCTGCCCATCATTTTTCCGTCACATATAATAGCGCAGAGGGAAAATGTAAATTAACCCTAAAGAAATGTGATGTAACCAAATGCCTTGAATTTTGTCTCATTTGACTTGATGTAAAAACCGCAACAGCGCAGATTAACCAGTGTGGCGCTGTAGCACAGGACTGGAATTTAGTGCTCAATAGGAGAAAATAAGAATAAGTATGTTTACTTTGTTAGATTTACTTGAGTAATTTTAAAGGTGACTTTTACTTTTAAAGTATATTCAATGATGTGTACTTTTACTGTTATTTTTTTGTGAAAAAACTTCCGTTACTGTCAAATGGTAGTAAATATAAGATTATGACAGGAGTGTGTGTTTCATAATGCGATGAATGCTGTGTGCAACATAACGTACTGACATACAAGAATTTCAGTTCCAACCTGAAAAAACACTTATAGCGATAAGTGTGAAAATGACGCCTATTTAAACCCTTATAATAATAATAATAATAATCCAGTATCTATTAGCACAAAACCACATTTTCACACTGTCCGAATATTTTTCCTCATATGCACTCGTGCAAGCAACGACAGATAATCTTGTGAACCTACAAACTAACACACATTCATGAATAAACATCTGTTATAAACATCTGCACATTTTACATCCATTTAACACAAAACTAAATAGCAAACTGGGACGTCCTGCATTTAAACAACAATCCGGACACCTGACTAAACTGTAGAACATCCACACAAAATCAACACAGGATTGTATTTTGTTTTATTCCTACCTAAATAATGCATGTACTTAATTTTTAAATAAAGTATATTTAATATAAAGGAGCTGATCTTAAGAGGCAGAAAAATATCGACATGGTTTAACTGTCTGAAAAACATCGGAGTGTGTTTAGTATTTGATTGTAAATGACAGGTGGTGTGATGTTAGTGTGTCCAATTACAAGACTGAGATTGACTTTACTTTACTTTAACCTGTTTTATATAATCAGAACAGAGAGACTTTGGATGAGACGGTATGTAAAAACTCGCCGAGTAGTTTGAAATTCAGGGTTTTTGCCACGTGTTAATCAGAACTAGTAACTAATTACCCTAATTTTCATCAGATACTTAACCATTACTTTAACTACATGTACTTTTACTTGAGTACAGATTTAGTCCAGTGTGCGCAGGTTTTACAAAACTATCCTGTGCAAGTTTTTTTTACATTTATTTTATTTTATTATTTTATTTATTGCTTTAAGATTAAAAAAAAAAAAAAGTTCTATTCAATTCTATTCAATATGAGCAGACAGCTTGCTGATGGTAAATCATCGTAGTAAATGCAATCAACAACATAACTACATAAATAATTAATAAAAAAATATATTACAAATAAATATAATCTGTACTTAAAAATTTATAAATTTTATAAATTGTTTGGCATTTTTAAAAAGTTAAAGCGATTCCCTTGTTTTATTGATTAGTTAGAACACGTATAACACGATATTTCCAATTATCGAATTGAAACACTGATTAATTGTTCTTATAATTTTTGATTAATTGATGACAAAACTGAATCATGCTTATAATAAAAGAGAAAAATAATTAATGATTATAAAAACAAAAGAAGTATTAACTTTTTTCTTTGTATTTTTATATATGAAAGATTTAACTACATCAAAAAAGTATATTTACGAGTATATTTTGTGATTTTAACTTAATATTCTCCATGCACTGAACAATATTTACATACTGAGACATTATAAACGTTAGATTTTAAATTAAAAGAACCGATCAACACAGCTAACCAATCAGAAACCAGGGTTTTACGGTGTGACGTAAAGTCAACACAAAGCTGGAGAGAAGAAACAGACAGAAAGACAGCCAACAAGTTGGCAAGAGGACACTTGTCATAAAGAGAGAGAGAGAGACAGAAAGAAAAGCTGCGCAGACACATGAACGCGCAGACTACACGTGCACGTGCCCACCATCACTGTTTATTATATTGCATGCTGTATATTACGATGCAAATCATTAAATAATAATTTTTTTTTTTAATCATCACATAATGAAGTATCTTTGTAATAAACAGAATAAACGAGTAACTTACTGTCGGCTGCCATTATTAAATCAGATGGAAACTCGCTGGCTTTTCACTCCGCTCTGCTCAGTACTTTGCCTTTGTATTTATTTGCGTTTATTCTCAGTTTTGTTTAGCTGTATGAAGATGATGATGCATCAGTTCTTTTCCTGCATCCCGACTTGATCATTGCTGCAGATGCAGTGAGATTCTTCACCACTGTGACGCGGTGCGCGCAATCTGCCTCCAACACGCATGCGCACAACAGACACACCACCCAGTGCGGCCCCATGTGCCCAGGTTTACTTTATGCATGAGATTTTAGATCAGACGCACGTGTTTGTGTTCATATGTCATTTCTGGTTTGCGCAGTAGTGACTTTGGATTAGATTGTTGTATAAAATAAGGCAAAGTGTAACAATTATTTACCAAATTTACTGCAAAAAAGGTCATGAGGTGTAACAGAAACATTTTCTCATCGACATGGAAATAAAAACCTGTATAAAAGCGTAAACTTTCTTTAAATGATTAACAATGCAAAAAATAATATTTTCTTATTATCGCATTTCTCCAACACTCATTTTATACATGTGAACAACAATAAAAACATTTTTTTTCTCTTTTGCAGCATGATCCAATTTGGGATTTTAAAATAAAAGCATTAAACATTAAAACACATCTTTTCAATCTTTCCCTTCAATTATTTCTGCTAACAGCACCCGCCACACGCTCAGCTAATCGGATGTGACTTGTAATAGACCTGTTTAATCAAACACTGACATGTCATTAGGCTGTAGAATCAGTAGTGATCTGTCACAAGTCTGTCCGAGCAAACACAACCAGCTACATGCCTGTCCAATCAGACACACGCTGTTACAACCCCTTTCAATGAAACACGTCTTGTTATCAGCTTGTCTAATCAGATAAGTCCTGACATGCATCAGACAACTGCATGTTCCACATTACCAGTCACAAATCTGTCCAATCATGTGTCTTCTCTTACAGGCCCAACGGAAGTGTATATAAATGTCAAATATTTGACAGAAGTGAGACCTCAACACAATTCTGTCCAATTAGTCAGTTACTGTTCCTGTAATCAGATGCGACAACATGCATGCTGTTTGTATAGACATGTCTCGTAATCGTCAACCCGCAACATTAGACTGGTCCATAAGCCTGTCCGATCAAGCTGTGTTGGTTAGCGTTTACTGCCCCCACGCTCTTTCCAATTAAATCTTCTCTTCTTCTTTTCTGCTAAACAAGAAAAAAATAATAAAACACACACACACACTGTCAGTAACATCAACAAAAACAGACAGACAAAAAAAAGGATCTGATAAGTCAGTATAATTCAGCTGTCTGATTTTTCTTACCTCCAGTCTTTTCTCCTTCCAGTGTAGTAAGGCGCCATAAGTGAGTTGCATTTTGCAGCTCTGTGTCCTGGATTCCTATTGGACCAGAAAGCTGTCAATCAGCATCGTACAGCTATTTCACAGCTAAAACAGACTAGTTTTAGAAGACCTGCAGAAGGTCTGGACTTCACTGCAGCATCTCTTTAGACTAAAACTAAAGACATCATGGTTTCTCACTTGAGATCACCAGTTGATTTTTAAATCTTAGATTAAACTAATTATTCACTAATTATGTTTCTTCGGACTTAGACACAGACTCAAACTGTGTTTTTGGTCATTCCTCTCTCACCTTGTGTCATAAAGCGTGATTTGGTGCGTGATTTAAGAGACGGCGGTCTCCTGAACTTCTGGCCGTGCTGCGCGGAGTCCGTGTCTTGATCTGATGACGTCACCTCGACTTGTCTGTGACGCCGAGACTTTGAAGCCTGATTGCAAAAACAATGTTAAAATCGCCTCCTGCTTCTGTTTGTGATCATAAGGGTAAAATACTGCAGATCTGTGCTTTAAAATGTTTCACATCCAAACTCATTTCTATTTTAAGAGCCAAATTTTCCTGTTCTAAAAGGATGAGATATCGAATAATTCTATGGGTCTTATAGGGGTGGAAAAAAAAGAATCATTTACTGTTTTATAGATCTGCCATTGATTGTAATTTCTATTCGATTTTCAGAGGTCTGTAACGAAGCAGAGTCATAAACTGATTCTTCAAGGAGTAGGAGCTGACGCCCGCGGGTAGGGTGTTTATGGTACCTTTAGGTTAAGTAGGTACAAATTCTCATTAATAGTAATAGGAAATGTGTAATTATTATAAAATCTATTCATTGCATCTAAGTGGAATTCTAATATTAAAATGTAAGTGTGATTAATACACACCTCCACAGCCTGAGAGTACGACCTGGATTTGATGGAGGCCAGAAGCTGAGCTCTCAGAAAACTCTGCAGGAGAGAAATCATCATCATCATCATCATCATCATTCAGTCTTGTCATAAACTTTACATCTAAGAAAATCTAATAAATGCTTTTAGACACACAGGTCAGTCAATCTTACCAAAACCAAAAGGTGTAAATAAAACAGCCTGAATAAAACAGTGCTGGACTGTCGTTAATATACTATAAATGTAGTAAAGGTATAAATTAAAATTTATTACTACAAAGAGGTATGAGAAATTTAAAGACACACCACTAGATGGCATCACAAGGCTGCACACAAAGCGCTCTGTCGCATACGTTCTAAAGCAAAGATACTACAGGAATATTACACCAAGGAAATTTCAGCAATGGATTTTCACCTTGCTGCAAAATTCATTTAAATAACCAAACCGATGAGCTGCTCCTCTTTTTTTTACTGCTGCGGTTTCAGAGTAACAAGAAAAACGAGGAAGCCAATTGGTTGGTTTTTGTCAGATGACCCTCAGAGATGTCATGTTTTTCAGTACGGATTCTTGCTGATAACCGATATTTCTGTCGATCCACGTTTGAGACACGGAGGTTCATTACTATATTAAGGAATGTTTAAAGTGTCTGATGATCCAATTCCCAAATGTGATATAATTATACGATGATAATGATACCTATAATAACTGTGCGGAGAAGTGATAAAAAATAAAAGAAAATGAAACACTACATTAACAATAATTACATCATGGTTTATTTTTTATCTCACCTCGTCCTGACTTGATGTTCCTTCTCCTGCGTCTCGATCACTCTGACTGTCAAAGTCCTACATGCACAGACAGACAGACAGACAGACACACACACACACCGTGTCAGTGCAGCAGTTATCAGCAGTGTGCTGTGGATTTATCACACACTCAGTAAACCCTCACCGTGTGTTTCCGCTGCGAGCTGTAGTAAGTGAGGACGGCGCTGTGCAGTTTGGGCACCAGGTTCTGTTTGATGAGACTCAGATCAGACTGAGGAGACTCCAGCACAACCGACTTCTTCAACTTTTCATAATGTTCATGAACATTTGCCAGCTCCTAAAAACATAACACACACAAAACCATGTGATATATGAGCTGACCCACTTACTAACATACACAGAAACAGATTAACGATTAATCAGGAAATTTAATGATTAATTAAAAGTTAAACTTTACTTTTTTCTAATATTACTTTCTGGCTGCATAATGAAATGTTTATTCTGTTCTACCAGGATTTTGGGCAACTTTTTTTGATTGTTGCGGGTTTGAATTATTGACTTTACAGCAGCCTTTTTTAACTGTGTTAACGTTGGTTTTACGATGAATATTCAGCAGACTTTCATGCAGGGTTTAGCTGCATCTTACTAAGGGACAGTCAATAAATTATCAATCGAATGATGTAGAAATTATGTCATCAAAATAGATAGACTTATGTGGCAAAACTTATTTAAATCATGTGTGAACGTGTGAATAATTTACTTCTTTTTTGTTTCACAAAAATGGCTTTCAAACCATATAACCAGAAGAAGCAGCTTAGACACCTTTTTGTTACTTTCAAGTACATTTTTCCTATTTTATGATAAATAATTATAAAACTTAAGCAGAATTAAATAAGACGGAAAAATATTTGAAAAATATAATGATCGATTATCCATCATCGATTAATCATGCCTAACCCTTACACTAATAATAAGCTGGTCCCTAATGATAATATTAATGAGAGAAATGTTCCTGTGTGCTGTAGTGTGCAGAATCTGATCTTTAGCCGTCTGATAAGCACTTCACCTCGAGCACTTCGGCCTTGATGAGCTCCTGAGGTCGTGACGGTCGATCTACAAACGACTCGCATGGCCGCTTCCTCCGCTCCACCCGTTTTTTCTTCACCTGAAAATACAGCTGTGTCCAAGACACACGGCAAAACAGGGGTCATGAAAAAGACGCAGAATTAAAGACATTTATAATGAATCAGACTTGCTGGTTTAAAAACTCGAGATCAATACTATAATTTATGGAACATCACAAGGTACAAATTACACAAGTGTTAGGATTGTATTGTCTAATGAATGAATTTTAAACAAATAACAAAAGTTGCCATGTTGCATAGCAGTTTAAGTTAAAGATATTGAACGAAGTCCTTTAATTAAATTAGCCAAGATTTGACAAAGAGAGACCCGTAATGTAAAGTACGTCAGCACTACATATAAAGATTTGGTTCTAATCACTGATCTATTTGCAGTAGAAAAGATAAAAAATTTGGACTCGTACCGTTTCCGGCATGGCTGTGAAGCTGAACGCTTTCTCATGCAGCAGTTTCCTCAGGACGTACGCCACGTCATAGTGAAGCGCATTAACAGCGTCCTGCTCGAATCGCATCAGGTCGGCCCAGTCCTTCAGAGCGACACGGATCTGCACCAAAATACAACCTGTTATACATAAATTAATAATAATATATAACAATAATCGTTCTGGATTGTGAATCGACTCTTCTTGCTGGTTGGCGTGTGGTATCACCTGATCATCACCATGGAACATTATGATAAATGCAGCGTTCTATTAATAGGGAATTGAACTAATAATTAAGGTGGTAGTCTGGGGGCCCCCTGATGTCTTGTTGTGCGTTGATGATAAGCGGTGAGCTGTGTGTGTGTTTGTGTGTGTGTGTGTGTGTGTGTGAGATCGTGTGGTTTTACCCGCTCTTTAGGAGTGTTGAGCTGAGTGCTATAGAGGCTGTAGAGCAGGTAAAGACCTCCAACACGAATCTGAAAGGAGTACGGAGAGTGAAGATACGGAGAGGCGATAGACAGAGCAGAACGAGTGAACAGCCTCCTTTCACTGCTCTCCGACATCCCACTATAAAAGAGAGAGACAGACAGACAAAGGTAAGAGAGGAGAGCGTGAGAGAGAGGGGAGAGTTAAAGAGAACGAGAGAGAGAGAGAGAGGGAAAAAAGAGCAGGAAAGAAATGAGAAAAAGAGCGAAAGACAGGAAAAGAGAGACAGAGAGTGAGAGAGAGACAGTGAGAGAGAAACAGAGAGGGAAAGACAGACAGACAGACAGACAAAAGAAAAAAGAGGAGCGCGTGAGAGAGAGAGGGGAGAGTGAAAAAGAGAAAGAGAAAAAAAAGAGCGAGAAAGAAAGGAGAAAGAGCGAGAGAGAAAAAGTGAGAGAGAGACAGTGAGTGAGAGAGAGAGTCAGTATAACAGTTCTATAATAAATACTATAACGCGGTGTTTCACTCTTAAAGTTTAGAAATGGCCGGACAGTTTAATGGAAACGCATCCGGCGCTACTCACTAATAAATAGTTGAGAATTTCATTTCTCTCCACAGGCAGGAAAACTCCTCAAACCGCACAGACGCCGTGGTCTGAAAACGACCGAGTAAATCCTCACAGTCGCTCTTTAAAGTCTGTTTAAAATAATCCATTTCAGCGGCTTAACCACCAAAACATTACCACATTTCAACTGGAGGAGGAGGAGCTGCTGCTAGTGCTGCTTCTTCTTCTTTTTTCGGATTTAATGGCGTTGGTGCATTTCCACCACCTGCCGGTGTGGAGCTGTTACTTCGCAAAAACCGACTGTTTACAGACTTCAGTGTTGCACTGCCATCTGGTGGCCTGATTAGAAACACCCGGTTAAAGCGTTTTAATTCCATAGCAAGCCGAAAAAATCAAAAATAATAATTGTCCAAAAAAATATGGGTTTTACAGCTGGCATATTTTTTTTTTTTTGCCTTGAAAGCGTCAGTAAATGTCAAACTAAACACCGTTTTAAACATTCTAGCTAAAACGGCGCTCAGAGGCATTTAAGTGTTTTATTTGTCTTATAAAATAATGGTAGTTTTTTAATAACGTGAGATGTGTGTACTTATTTTGTACATAATCGCATATAAAAAAAATAATCAAAGTATAACGAGAGCTGTCGCGTTTCTACGGTGGCCGACAAACAAAATTCAACGTTGGAGCGGGACATACCAAACTAATTGAATGATTTAAGGTTTAGTTTAATTCAAGTTATTTCATATTGATACGTTTAGTTATTTACAGGTTATTTTGTAAATTATATTTGTGGCTCGAAGTTCATGCGTTAATAATATACTTTATAGTCTTATTATCCGCTCATAACGTTTTGTTTTACGGGAATAAATAGTAAAACATTTCTAGACAGTTTATCGATAGGACATCACATATTGTTTCTCCAAAAGAACTTTGCAAAAAGCAGCAAAGCTGAAATACAGGGGTTTATATATACAAACTATATATAAGGAAGAACCTGTTAATTAATTAAGAAACACCTGAAGGCAATAGAGAACAACCAATCACAAGACAGGGGGTAAAGGCGTAGTGAATCACTCGGTCAGTGGCGGTTTTATTGCCAGGGATTTGTGGCGGTTTTCCGTGGTGGATAACACAGGGTTTCACACACTGTTGCAGGTGATTGAGGCGCGGTACTGTGGGTCCTTACAGCGTTATTTAAGTGTTTTTCATAATTGTTATAATAATCTGACGTTTTAATGTTTTTTTTTTTATCCTAAACACGACTTTATTAATAAAAGAAAATTTATGAAACCAAATCATCTTTTTAAAGATGGATGTCATACAGAAATTCCAACTATAAGCAAACAGCACAAAAACCAATTCTGGTTAAAATGTAAATATGTAAACATGTATTTACACAGCGGAAGAATTAGGGGGAAAAAGTGTAGATTCTGGAATCGGATTTTGACTCTCGGAATCGGATCGGATGGTAAAATAGATTCCCACCCCTAACATAAAGTGCATGGCCCAAAAATAATTTCTAGGGTTTGCTTTTGGTGGACTGGCAAGGAATTTTACACTATTTTATTTATTTTTTTGTAAAGGGATGCATTACAATAGTTACAAATAGTTACGATTTGTCTATTAAAATCTTACATATAATATGCAAAAATAGACAACTTAAATAAACTAACAACAATAATTATTTTACACTGAATGTAATTTTTTTTACGCAAAAAAAATTCTGCGTGGGTTTTACAAGAACGATTTTTGATACTTTCAGCTTGCCATAGTGAGGATGCGAGCGTGCAGCTGTGTGTGTGTGTGTGGGGTGGTGTGGTGGGGTGGGGTGGGGTGGGGGGGTGGGGGGTAGTCGGGTTAGGGAGGTGGATCTGTGTGGGGGTGGGGGTGGAGTGTCAAGCGCACCAAACTATGTTTATTCAGAAGCGGCATTTACAGTTGATGTTTATTGAAAAGTGGAAACGTTGCTAACTGTTCCGACATGTAAGTATATAATAATAATAATAATAATAATAATATTAATTTAAATATTTTAATTTTTAGGTTTCTTAAAAAAGAGTTTTTTTGTGCAGTAAAATGTGAGAAAGCGCGTTAGTTTTATTCTGTACAGTGTTATGAATGCGGCCCTAATAAAGAATTTTACTTCAGTTTAAGAAGCTCAAAATTAAAAGTTTTTATATCATAAGTATGTTTTTTGATGTTTTTTCCCCGGTTTAATCAGGTGGACAAATATTGCATGATTAACATAATGACAATACCAGGATTAAATATTGTATACTTTATTTGCATTCACGGCGACATTGAGTCACGTGACTATAACAAATCCTTTATTTATGACATCAGTAATATAAATATAAATCTATAGAATAGATTATACTGTATATATCTTTTATACCTTTAAAAACTTAATACAATGTGATGCAGACAATATAAGTAATGTTAGTATTAATGTGTGTGTTGTTTTGTAAGTGTTTCTTTATTATGTTCAATAAGAATCTGTGGAAAATCGATAGCGGTTGCCATGTTATGCCTCTTTCGTTTGCCCGTTATTTTTCCTCTCGCCGCTGCTGTTCCTTTCTATTTTGAGCCTTTACTCTCCTGGAATTCTGCAGGGTCAGAGGTCACGTGGCTTTTTCTGGCCCTCTGCTATGTGTCAGGTGTCCCTGTCCCTGTCCTAACATATCACCAATGGAAATGTCGTTTCAAGGAAAGCAAACGGCACAGACAAACGGTTATGTGTCGAAGAAATCATTAAAAAAGCATATTGTATATTATATTTAATTATAAGAATAATTGTGTATTTGTGTTATTTCCTGATTGGGTAATCAATAAAATAATAATAATCCCTTTATATCAGTGTGTAACAGAAAACTCCAGGTTCCAGAGTGACTCCCACTTTGTGTTAATTCTAAGATAATTTAAATGTATTATTTTCCCTCCTTATGTTCAATTAGTTGATTATTTTATTCCGATAAACTTTTATTTACAAAAGAATCATAAACTATTAAAAAATGACAGATGGGACAAACAGAAAAAAAATCCAAAAAATCATTACTCGTTTTCTGTTGTTTAAATTTTTCTTTCTCGTTCCCGTTTCACCGTTTGATCATTCTGTTGTCTGCATGAATTTTCTTGCTGGTTGGCAGGCGGTATAACCTGATCATCACCAAGGAATGCTATAATAAACGTAATGTTCTGTTAGAGGGGAATCGAACAAATAATCTTAATCTACCTGAATAACTAAGGAGGATTTTAGTTTTAAAGGCAACCTTTATTATCAAATATGATATGAATAAACATAGATCTAAAATTACATTTTCACTGTATTGTGCAGAGGACCACAACAAATGTGGTGGTGGTGGGGGCGTATCTGGGCCCTGTAGGACCCCAGATTTGTACACTTTGTAGAAAGGTCCCATGTTATTTAGTGTATGACCTGCACTCATGTCACCTTATTGTTTAATGTGCTTGATGTTCCAGATGCCACAGCTTCTAATAGTGTCACCTCTCTCGTTCTCTTGTTCACCTTCCAAACACAGATAAAAATATTTCTGACCTTTTTCCTCACCGTGTTTATTTAGCAGAGGTGAAAGTAATGGCCTCATTTTATTTTATCACACAAATTCTTATAAACTGTGTGTCTATATCTAGATGATGTCTAAGGATAAATTTCAAACATTACACACATAATAGACTTTAGATATTTTATTATTGTAAGAAAACCTCTCTAAACCATACATCATAGCTGGTCTCACCACTGTCTCTAAACCATACATCATAGCTGGTCTCACCACTGTCTCTTAACCATACATCATAGCTGGTCTCATCACTGTCTCTAAACCATACATCATAGCTGGTCTCACCACTGTCTCTAAACCATACATCATAGCTGGTCTCACCACTGTCTCTAAACCATACATCATAGCTGGTCTCACCACTGTCTCTAAACCGTACATCATAGCTGGTCTCACCACTGTCTCTAAACCGTACATCATAGCTGGTCTTACCACTGTCTCTAAACCGTACATCATAGCTGGTCTTACCACCGTCTCTAAACCATACATCATAGCTGGTCTCACCACTGTCTCTAAACCGTACATCATAGCTGGTCTTACCACTGTCTCTAAACCAGACATCATAGCTGTCTCACCACTGTCTCTAAACCATACATCATAGCTGGTCTTACCACCGTCTCTAAACCATACTTAATAGCTAGTCTCACCACTGTCTTGTCTTCTCCTTGATTCTAG